>APFE031290930.1:99923-126422 GCA_000404065.3 Pinus taeda
GGTTTATTTTGGAATTTTTGTATATATTGGGTATTTGGGCTTTCTGTTTTTCATTTTTGTCCGTGTTAACTCAAGGAATTCAAGTGGAGATCAATTTTTGCAGAGCCCTAGCCTCATGTAGCCTAAATGGCTATGGTTTCAGGGGTTTCTAGGTCTCTAGAGAAACCGTCAAGCCCAAGAAAGCAAATTGCTCAAGTGAGAAGGTCTGATCCAAGGACTTGACAGTTAGATCTAGCCTTCCCAAGCCTCTTTTGCTCAATGCTCAGCCAAAGAAGGAAGGCCACAACACTTGGATGGTTTTTGGAGGTGATTTTTTAAGGAAATTTGGGCTAATCTTGTCGTTGCAACGGTGCCGTGTGGGTTTGAATCCTCTTGGAGGTTGGCCACAGGCCTTTTGAGGCCTAATTCTCCTAGCCGTAGGATTTTTGAGGCCTTTCTCTCCTAGCCGCAACCCTTTGTAGGCTTGTTCTTGTGGCTGCAGCCCTTTTGAGGGTTGTTCCTCTTAGCCACGGGCTTAGAGGGCTTCTAGCCCTAGGCCGCAGGTCTTTCTCCCTCTCCAAGTCCTAGCACAGGCCTTATTAGGCCTTCATTCCCTTATCACAGTCCATTATTGGCTCATTTTTTACTTTTGCAAATGATTTTGGCACTAATTCTTGTGTTTGCAGGCCTATGGTAAGTTTGGCAAGGGTTTGAAGTTGATTTTCATATCATTTTTTTCCATTGATAGACTGTGTTTCAACCTAACACTTGGTTTTGCAGACCTATCATTGGTTTGAAGAAGGATTTCAAGGGGCTTAAGTCTCACTAGCCCATCATTCTGGCCCTAAAATCCCCAGTTGCTATTTTTGGAGGACTGATCCATAATTTTTTCAAGCTAATAATTGTGCTGCAGGTGGTTGAAAAAGCCCTAGTCAAAAATGGAACTCCATCTAGCTATCAAGGAAGGCCTTGAGACCTAAGGGTTTGCTTCTTACCATTTCTTCTCCTCACTGTTTTCATAGTCAGATCTGAAGTGACAATGTAGCAGCAATATTAGTCTCATGTGATCATCTATAAAAAGCTCTAAAACATCTTCACATAAGCCTAAGAACATTTCACACTTAACATAAAAACCTAATCAACCTACATGCTCTTAATTCTTGATGTTCTAAGTGATTTTGGAAATCTTATATAAGTGAAAAGAGGTCTGCTATATGCTCATTTAAGTCTTATATATACTTATTTCAGTGATAAGAAAACATCTTAAGAAGGTTTGGAAGTCATAAGAACTCTCTATATAACCCTTGGGAACTTTGTCTCTCTTTTTATAAGTGCATAACAAAGTGTTAAGTAGACTGCTCTTCTAGCATTTGGTATCTTATATTGGGCTGATTATTGAACATTTTGCATGCTCTTGTGCTAGCATCTCCAATGATTGTTGCATTCTTGCATTTCATTGATGTCCTCTATTTTTTGAAGAACACTGTTAGCAATCTCATTTCAAAATAATTGTGCTCTAAATGGCTCTCATAATAAGCATTGGTTTCATTATTGCAAAATCCTAAGTGGCATAAATAAGAAACTTGGATAATTCTTGTGGTGAATGTCATTATTGTTTCTTTTTGTCCCTAATTGACATATCAAGTTTAAAGAGATATTGCTATTGTGCTCATAATAATTCTTGCTATTTGTCAATTTAGAGAAATTGATTCATTCATGAGATTTGCTATTGTCAATGAATGTCATTGAAGAGCATTTGTTTATTGAAATTGTTCAAAGTGTGTTTCTTTTCAAAGATCTTCATTTTGATATTGTGAGTTGGGCATCATACCTTAAAGCACTTTCCTCTATAACATTGTAATTTCAAGTTCCTCTTGCTAATTGTGCATCAAATAAGTGTTTGGAATCAAATAAGTCTTGTTTGAGGAACTTATTTTGGTTAATAAATCTCATTTAACACATTCACTCACATCTTGCATTTCATTCTAGGGCTAGAAGCGCATTTGTAAAATATACCTCCAAGCATAAGCTTGGTTGTAAGAAGATAGGCCTGCCTTTCTCGCCCAACTTGCGATGTTTAGACCCTCATTTGTGCTTAACACAAGTGACCTTGCAGTCCTCTTTCAGGCAATCTCTTGTAGGAATGGAGGCACTTGGGTGGTTAGAACCTCACAGGCGATATCATTAATGAGGTCATAGCCTCTTCTTGTGGGCTTCTATCTACAACCTACATTTGAGACTAACTTCAAAATAGTTGAGAGTAAGGGCTCATTTAGATTGGGCATTTCACTAAAATTTACCAAGATCTTGCATTTCACTTTGATCTAGGGCTTGCACTTCATATAGGATAGATTTGCATCCTATAACAATTGTTCATCCGATGACTTGGAATCTAAGTTAAAATTGAGCAAGTAAATAATCCTAAGGCACTAGTCTCTAACTTTAATCTTGCGAAATTTAATCAAATTGTGTGCTATAATCAGACTTCCCACCTAATTTTTAACCAAGTTGCTAGGCCATTCAGTTGTGTCTCCTTTACTTGTTGATTTCTGACAAGTAGTTCATCTCTTCATTCATAAGTAAAGGTTTCTGACAAGTAGCTCATATCTTCATCCATAGGGACTACCTGCCTTAGTTTGCAATGAGGAGACAACTTAAATGGAGAGGGCAAGAATCAGAGTGACAACCCCATAGGTAAAGAAACCATCAACAATCATCATAGGTAAAGAAACCATACAGCTATCATAGTGGGCCATATTTAATGCAAAAGGCACAGCATCACTTCACAAAAGTATCATCTTCAAATGCCTTTCTAGCTTAGGGTTTGTAAATAAGTCCTAAACTTTATGGTATCTTCTATGCTTGCAACAATTACTTCAATGTCTTATTAGCCCAATAACAACTTTACTTAATATTCCAATAGCAATCACATTAAAACTTCAGTAGCATTCACTTTAGATCATCATTGACAATAATTGTAGATAGAACATCAACACTAAGTACAAGAAGATATGAAATGATAAGTGAATTGTGTTGTTGGAAACACCGAAAGGGGGTAGGGGAGAGGGGGAGCTTGAATTAATATTTCCTAGCAATTAGCACTTTTCAATCATTTTTTCTGTGAAAATTTCTAACCCGAAATTCTATTGCAGTAACTGATTTATTTCACCTACTTATTTCTCACAATAAGTTACTTACGAAATCCCTTCAGCAAACACTAAAATAAATTCTACTGCAGTTTTCACATAATTACATAGAGAAAATAACGAGCACAAGAACCAATCACATCAACACAATTGTCCCCGGAAAAAACCTAATGTGGGAAAATCAGTGCAATAGATGAGGGTTTTATTAATCTTCAACAATAATCGCTTTACAAGGAATGATTTTACAGAGAAACCAAGACACTACTAAGAGAAAACACTTGAGACAAGGTTCATCCCTTTTTTGGAAACTTTCTAGCACCTTGGAGACCCTTCTCCCACATCTGCGTCAATCTGCGTGGTTCTGCATCCCTCTGCGTCGCCTACGTGAGGATTGTGTCTTCCCTCTGCGCTATCTTTGAATACATCTGCGTCACCTCCTCCTCAGTCACTGACTGTTGTTGATGCTCTCCTCTTCCTCCACCCTGCAACTCTCCCTCTAAAATCGATCTCCTTCTTTTTGAGAATCAATTTTCCTTGGGATACTATGTATCTACTAGTGTGTGTCCAAATGATCCTTAAGTCTTCTCTTATACTTTTCCTATTGATGAATCAACGACCGAGATTAAGTCTCCAATCAACGGCGAAGATTAAAACAGACTTGATCCTTGTCTCTTAGAAGCTTCTCACCCTTATCTTTATTAATACCCATTAATATTTTTATTTTCCTAAGTTTAGACTTTGGAACCCATTACAAATATTAATTATTTTAATAACTCCTCATCCGGGTGGAATTTCTCCAAACAATTTCTGGGTCTTGGAGATCTCATGTATTCTAGCCCCTCCACAAAATTTTGGAGCTAGAGTACATCCGATGCTACCCAAAATCAAAACTCCCTCTTAGCGAGGAATGTGCTCTAGCAGTGTTTCCCAATAGAAGCACCACACTGATCCATGGCATCGGTCCTTTGCCCCTCATCTACTACGTTGTTGCAATCTGTACTACTGCCCATGACACTACAATTATCATTGCTACATCTGTACTATGGCTCCCTCTGAATATGCTACATCATGCTGCCCATAGCACTGCCATTGCTAACTGTTGCACTGCAACTCCCAATACTTATCCATTTCTGCTACTAAAATGGATTCTTCACCATCCCCATCTTCTCCCTGAAATAAACAAACTTTGTTCTTCTTAGAGGCTTGGTGAGGATGTCTGCCACTTGTTCTCCTATAGGAGTGTACCTCAACTGTACTGCCCCCTGCTGGACACAATCTCTGACAAAGTGACACCTGATATCAATGTGCTTCGACCGATCATGAAACACTGGATTCTCAGAGAGCTTGATGCAACTCCGATTATCACACAAAATCTTGGTCGCTTCCATCCTTTTCCTAAATAGATTCACGAGCAATTTCCTAAGCGATATGGCTTCGCACAAAGTTGTGCTAGTTGCCATATATTCTACTTCAGCTGAGCTCAGAGCCATAGATTTTTGTTTTCTACTACACCAGGAGGTCATTCTTGATCTAATGTTGAAACAATACCCAATTGTACTTTTCCGATCTACTGAACTTCGAACCCAATCTGCGTCAGTGAACCCACTCAGCCTGATGTCATTGCCTTGGGTGTACAATAGTCCATGCTCGACTGTTCCTTGTATATACCTAAGAACATGTTTGGTTGTTGCCCAGTGTGCCCTCTTTAGTTCCACCATGAACTGATTGAGGGTGTTGACAACGTAACAAATGTATGGCCTGGTATTGACCAGACACATCAGGGACCCTATAAGTTAGTTGTACAAGGTGGGATCAAGGTCTTTATCTTCTGATGCATCAATCTTCTTATAGTTGGTGATCATTGGAGTAGTCGTAGGTCTACAGTCCTGCATCCTGAATCTCTTCAAGGTCTCTGTAGCATATCTCCCTTGTCCAAGGAAGATCTCACCCTTCTGTTGCCAAACTTCCAACCCCAAGAAATAATGCATCTATCCCAACTCCTTCATGTCGAATTCTGTGGTTAGGTTCTTCTTGCAGTCTTTGATAAGCATGGATGATCCTGTCAGGAAAAGATCATCCACATATAATACCAAGATTAGAGGCCCATTCTCTACAACAACATAGTAGAGATTAGGATTTGCATCTCTTGACGAACCCTATCTTCTGCAAGTAGCCATTAATTCGACCATACCTACTCTAAGTCACTGTTTAAGCCCATACAAGGCTTTATTTAATCTGCATACATGAGATTTATTCTCATGTGTCTCAAAACCCTCTGGTTGTTCAATGTATACTTCTTCTTCTATCACCCTGTTCAAGAACGTCGTCTTGACATCCATTTGGTGAATCTCCCACCCCATCTATGCTACAAGGGATATCACGGTTCTAATAGAAGTATACTTGGCTACTAGGGCAAAGGTTTCTTCGTAGTCTATCTCTTCCTTTTGGGCATACCCCTTAGCCACAAACTTGGCTTTTCATTTCTCCACACTGTTGTCTGCAACATATTTGACTTTGCAGATCCATCTCGAACCTACCACTGACCTATCCTTAGGCCTAGGTACCACTTTCTAGACAACATTGATCATTGTAGAACTATACTCCTCCACCATAGCATCTAACCATACTTGATGTTGAACGACCTCGTAAAACTAGAGGGTTCCCCAACGTGAGCTACTAGGGCCTGGCATTTGCCTGGCTATCTTCACTGCCTTTTATCGTTTCTGGGTGCACCAATGAAGTCCTTTGCATCCCATAGAATATGTCAGAGTTCTTGGCTTGTTCTTCCACTGGTAGTGGGTACATCTATTAGCTCTTCCTCTTCCCAAGAATTTGAAAATCATTCTCGAATTCTTGTCATATGCCAGGAAGCTCCACTATCTATATACCAAACCTCAGAGGCAGCAGAGCTTGCTAGGCAAGCTACTTCTTCTTCCAGTCTGGAAGCTAACATAGAATAATTGTGATCCATGTTCCTTGTGCTTTCTTCTGGAAATCTGCGTGAGTCCTTTTGAGTTGATGCCTCTGCATCATGCTCCCAACCCACAATATATTCTTCTCTCTTGTTGCTAGATCTCTGCTCTAATACCATGTGAAAATTTCTAACCCGCAATTCTACTGCAATAATTGATTTATTTCACCTACTTATTTCTCACAATAAGTTATTTACGAAATCCCTTCAGCAAACATTAAAATAAATTCTACTACAATTTTCACATAATTACATAGAGAAAATAACAAGCACAAGAACCAATCACATCAACACAATTGTTTTTTGACAATTGTCCTCAGAAAAAACCCAGTGTGGGAAAACCAGTGCAACATATGAGGGTTTTATTAATCTTCAGCAATAATCGCTTTACAAGGAATGATTTTAAAGAGAAAATGAGGCACTACCAAGAGAAAACACTTGAGACAAGGTTCATCCCTTTCCTGGAAACTTTTTGACACCCCGGAGACCCTTCTCCCACATCTACGTCACTCTGCGTGGTTTTGCATCCCTCTGCATTAGCATGCGTGAGGATTGCATCTTCCCTTTGTGCTGTCTCTCAATACCCCTGCATCACCTCCTCCTCAACCACTAACTGCTATTGATTCCCTCCTCTTCCTCCACCCTGTAACTCTCCCTCTAAAATTGATCTTCTTTTTGAGAATCGATTTTCCTTGCGATATTGAGTATCCGCTAGTGTGTGTCCAAATGATCCTCAAGTCCTCTCTTATACTTTTCATGTTGATGAATCAACGGTCGAGATTAAGTCTCTAATGAATGGCTAAGACTAAAACAGACTTGATCCTCATCTCTTAGGAGCTTCTCACCCTTATCTTTATTAATATCCATTAATATTTTTATTTTCCTAAGTTTAGACTTAGGAACCCATTAAAAATATTAATTATTTTAATAACTCCTCATCCGGATGGAATTTCTCCAAATGATTTCTGGGTCTTGGAGATCTCATGTATTCTAGCCCCACCACAAAATCTTAGAGCTAGAGCACATCCGATGCTACCCAAAATCAACATTTTCGAGCGTTAGTTAATCTTTAGTTATTATTATTGTTCAAAATCTTAGAGCTAGACAACACCATACAACAATGCAGAAAGATAAAACAGTGGACACAAAGACTTTTAGGTGGAAAAACCCCTCTAGGTCAAAAATAATCGAATGCTTCTTAGTAACTACATCTTCTCTCTTTTAAGAGAAAATAATTACATCAAGTTTTTTAGCTACAACTGATGGAGGCATCAACCCCCTAATTCACAAGCTACAACCTGTAGGATGCTCATACACCCAACAAACCTACTGCAACCAAAAGGATTCTCCAATGCCCTATAAGTTAGGCCACAACTGGATGACTACCCCGACACTTTATTTACTAGCTATTGTCGGAAGGATGCTTTGTCGCCCTGTAATTTATCATCCCTAGCTGAAAGGACGCCACAACGCCCAATGCAGGAAAGGACCTGCCCTAGCACCACCCTACCACCCTGAAGAGATCTCAGGCCACAACTTGAAGGTGTCTCCAATCACCTGTCTTATGTTGATTTCTGGTAGCATCGGATGTGCTCTAAGGCTCAAAATTTGCAAGGAGGCTTCGACACATGCATTCTCCAATACCCAGAAATCGTTTTGGGAAATTCCACCCAAAGATAGTTTTATTAAAATAATTAATAATTTTTAATGGGACCCTAAGTCTAAACATAGGAAATTAAAATAATTAATGGGTATTAATCTAAATTGTGGGTGTAACTTCTAGAAGAAGACGAGGATCAAGCCAAAATGATCTAATCCATTGATTAGAAGTTAATCTGGGCCATTGGTTGTCCAACAAAGAGATATAAGAAGCAGCGCAGTTGCCGGAGAGAAATTCGAAGTAAGCTTTTGCAGTGAGGGAAAAGATAGTATCCGGAAGAGGGAAGTTTTCTTGGGCTGGAGAGTTCAAGGCAGTGAGGGTAGAATGATGTCCAGAGAGAGGCTGACATTGGCCCACGTAGTGCTGACATAGTGGCAGCACAGAGCCTAGAGGGAGATCAAATTCCTGCTGAGAAAATTGAGTTTCAGAAGCCTGGAGCCGGGGTGTGACACTGGGAGGCTGGAGATCTAAGTTTCTGACTAGCAGAGTATTCAAAGGAGGAGCAATGTAGTCTCTAACAAAGGTGACGCAGAGACTGCGTGGGGTTGATGCATTTATGCGCAAAAGCTAACGTAGAAGGGATGCAAAGCCTCTATTTCAGCGAGATCAAAGTTAGATTCTTCCTGTGACGGGGTGAGAGTATCTCACTACTTGTTTTGTCCAATTTCTCTCTGTATCGAATAGCTAGTTGGAAATCCAATGACTTGTACTCAAAATTACTACTGCATAATAATAAAACCCTCAAAGTTGCTACACCAGTATTCCCGCATTGGGTTTTTCCAAAGACATTTGTCCAAAAATAACTATATATATGTGTTGTGTAATTCTTTCTTGTTCATTTTCTTGTTTCCGTATTTTATTTAAATGGTGAAGGCTGCAATGTATTCGTTTCAGTGTTTATTGTAGGAAACAATAAATAATTTGGTTCCGTAATTCACAAATAGGAGAAATGTAATTAGTTGTTGTAGTAGGAATTTGGGCATCCAAATTTTCACATGGTATCAGAGTTGCAAGTGAAACAAGAGAATAGTGTCGAAAGAACCCAGCGCTGGACGAAGGGAGTTTGAAATTTCTGCAGAGGCAGCAATACAAATCCCCAAAGGGATTGCGTAGTTCAGGCCAGCAGGGCTAGATTTTTGGGATAAATCTTTCTATAAGTGAGTTGACAGAGAGGTAGGATTGCCAAATTGAAATATATCAGTGGCAGAGGGAAAAGCAACAGCAAAAGCCTCAGCGAAGAGGGGTTCCTGGTGTGATGCAGTTTTTTGCAGGCAGTTGTTGGGCAAAAAGCCGTTACAAGGAAGAAGAGACACTTGAGGGAATTTATTCCTCAGAGAATTTGCTGAGCAGCAGCAAGAGAGAGGAGGTCATTTGACTTTTTCGATTAGGAGAGATGGCAACCAGTGGACTGAGAGATCAGGATAGGTTGGATGGGTTATCTAACTAGGTGATTTGGAAGGCAAAGATGTCATGCATTCTAGATGAGCATTTTCTCAAAGTCTACGTCGATAACGTGGTA
Organism: Pinus taeda; assembly: GCA_000404065.3. NCBI lineage: Eukaryota > Viridiplantae > Streptophyta > Pinopsida > Pinales > Pinaceae > Pinus > Pinus taeda. Next base: position 109,199 of record APFE031290930.1, read on the forward strand.
GCTGAGTTCGCAGATCCAGATCTGCTCAAGAAGTACAAGGGAGAAATGGCAAAGACAAAGAGAATGATCCTCGACGAAGTAAAAGATGATATAGTCTGTCACATCACTGACAGAAACACTGCCAAGGAGATGTGGGATATGCATTGTCGACGATGTATCAAGGATCTTCTAAGCAATGGAAGATGTACTTGGAGCAGAAGATGAGATCTATGCAGATGCAGAAGGGGGAACGCATTGATCTATTCCTCTCTAAGCTTTAGGAGACCCGAGATGACCTGGAAGTTGTGGGGTCAACACCTCAAGGTTCCGAGATGGTAAGACTGGCCCTAAATTTAGCATTTGAGGAGTGGCAAGTTTTTGTCCAGAGCATCCTGGGCAGGGCAACTTTGCCACAATGGGATGGAATTGTGAAAATTACTAAACCGGAATCCCTAGTGCAACAACTGATGATATTTCTCTTATTTGTTAAATTCCTTTAAACAAATTATTTGCAGTTTACTACAACAAATATCGAAATACATACACTGCGCCTTCACTTAATTAAATATAATGCAGAAATAAGAAACTGAGCAAGAAATAGATACAACATAATGACACCATTATTTTTGGACAAATGTCCCGAGAAAAACCCAATGTGGGAAAACCAATGTAGCAGACTTGAGGGTTTTATTTTTATTCAGTAGTAATTCTGATTACAATTCCTTGGATGCTTAACTGGCAATCCGATACAGAGAGAAACAGGACAAAACAAATAGTGAGATGCTCTCACCCTGTCACTGGAAGAATCTGAGTCTAATCACACTACACTGGAGCCTCTGCATCCCCTTTGCGTGGCCTTTGCGCACAACTTCATAAGCCTCACGCAATCTCTATGTCACCCTTGTTGGGAATCACGTTGCTCCTCCTTTGGACCCTCTGTTGGCTGGAAATTCCAAATTTCTTCCTCTCAATCTCACACCCCGACTCCTGGCTTCTGAAACTTGATTTCCTCAGTAGGAATTCGATCTCCCTCTAAGGCCTGCGCTGTTATTGCGTCAGCTTTGCGTGGACCATCGTCTGCCTCTCTCTGGATGTCGTTTTGCCCTCTTTGCCTAGTACTCTCTGGCCCAAGAAAACTTCCCTCTTCCAAATACTATCTTTGCCCCTCAATGCAAAAGGTCACTTCGATCACTCATCTAGCAACTGTTGCACTGCCCTCTCTGAGAAATTCGATCTTCTTGATCTCTCTCGGTGTATTTTCCAAATGACCCTCAAGCCTCCTTAAATAATCTTCTCGTTGACATTCAATGGCCCAGACTAGAAGCTAATCCATGGCAACGATCATTTCTTCTTGATCCTCGTCTTCTTCTAGAAGCTACACCCATAGATTAATACCTTTAATTATTTTAATTTCCTAAGTTTAGACTTAGGGACCCACTAAAAATAATTAATTATTTTAATAAAACTGTCTCCAAGTGGAATTTCCCAAAACGCTTTCTGGGTTCTTTGGAATACATGTGCCCAAGCCTCCCTACAAAATTTGAGACTTAAAGCACATCCAATGCTACTATAAATCAACACTCCCTCTTAGTGAGGAATGTGCTCTAGCAATGCAACTTGCCAAAGCATCACCCTTTTCTGTAACATCTCCTGTGTGATGTTGATGTCTAACATCACTGCCCACCAACTATTGCATTGCTACTGACATTGCCACTGTCAACACTGCATCTGTACTACAGTTCCCTCTAAATTTTTGCATTTGTTCTGCTGCTGGCATTGCCACTGCCAACTGCCCCTGCACTGCAAACTACCGCTGCTACTACATCAATAACGGAAAAACATCCCATATTACTAAACTGATGTTTAGTATGATGCATCTCGTTGCTAGAGTTTGACTGCTACTAGTCTTTGCATTGAGCTTCTAAAGCCACTGCGTTGTTGTTGCTTCTACATTGTGCTTCCCTATATTACTGCAGCGCTGCACTACACTGCTCAGACTTGACATTCTAGCCACTGCATCTGTCACTCCAACACTCCTCTGCACCAACTGACACTAGTCCATCCTGCTACTTTTGATCTAAGCTCCCATAGCATGGCCTTGATTCGAGAGTTGGGCTCCTCAAGGGTCCTGCCCATCTATAGCTATTCGAACTACAGCTCTAAATCACCCCATCTCCCTCCTGGAAGTACCTCAGTTATCATGGAAAACTCCTCCTCCTTGATCTTCACAAGTGCAGCCTTCGGATCGTGCTTATCATCATTGTCCTTCTTTCTGAGAGGACACTTTGTTGCATATTGACCCATTTCACCACACCTGAAGCATTTGATTTTTGAGACGTTCCTCTTCCGCCTCCGCTGCTCCTACTGCCCCTTGGATGTAAGGGTTGCATTCTGTTCCTCCTCCTTGGGCTTTGACCCACAATTGTTGCTTCCGTCAAACTTAAACTTGACTAGATCTCTCCTCATCTCTTCCTGCTTGAGAGATGCCCACATATTATCCCAGTCTGGCAAAGTTGCCTTGCCCAAGATGATTTGGACAAAGACTTGCCACTCTTCTGAGACTGAAATTAGTGCCAGCCTCACCATCCCAGAACCTTGATGTGTAGCCCCAACAACTGCTAACTTGTCTCGGGTCTCCTGGACCTTTGTGAGCAACAGATCTATGAGATCCCCCTTCTACATCTATGCAGATCTCAATTTCTGCTCTAAGTACATATTCTGCTAGTCGAAAGATCCTTGATACAACGTTGCCAAGGCATCCCACATCTTCTTAGCAGTCCCTCTACTAGCGATGTGACATACCACGTTATCCTTTACTCCATCAAGGATCATCTTCTTGGCCTTTGCTATTTCTCCCTTGTACTTCTTCAATTGATCTAGATCCGCGAACTCAACCACCACGCTGTCGACATAGATCTTCAAAAAAAGGTCATCTAGAAGGCATGACATCCTTGCCTTCCAGATCACATAGCTAGATGTCCCATCCAACCTATCCTGATCTCTCAGTCCAATGGTTGTCATCTCTGCCACAAAAATGTCGAACTGCTCCTCTCTGTCTCTTACTGTTGCTACTCAGCCAATAACGAACTTCTTGGCGGGAAGTCTACTGAGAAAAGATTGTCACAGTGCTTCTCCTCTCTCTTCTGATGTGTTTCATCCCAACAATCTGCCTGCTGAAAAACTGCATCCCACCAGCTTTGTCCTCACGCTGAGGCTCTGCGGTCCTCCCTCCGGCACGGAAAAATTTTGATTTGGAAGCCCTTCCTCTCTGTCGACTCACTTAGAGAGAGACTTTCCTCGAAAATTCAGCCCTCTTGGCTTGGACTGCGCAATCCCTCTAGGGATTCGAACTGTTGCTTCCTGCAACTATTCAACCTCCTATGCTCAGCGCTAGGTTATTCGACACTGCTCTTCTTGTCTCACCTGCAACACTGATACCATGTGAAAATTCCTAAACCAAAATCCCTACTGTAGCAACTGATGATATTTCTCCTATTTGTTAGATTCCTTTAAACAAATTACTTGCAGTTTACTATGGCAAATATTGAAATACATACATTGCAACCTTCAGTTAATTACATATAATGCGAAAACAAGAAACTAAGCAAGAAATAGATACAACACAATGACATCGTTATTTTTGGACAAATGTCTCCAGAAAAACGGAAAACCGGTGCAGTAAATCTGAGGGTTTTATTATTATGCAGTAGTAATTATGAGTACAATTCCTTGGATTCTCAACTAACAATCTGATACAAAGAGAAACTAGACAAAACAAATAGTGAGACGCTCTCACCCTGTCACTAGAAGAATCTGAGTCTGATCACGCTGGATTGGAGCCTCTGCGTGGCCTCTGCGCAGAACTACGTCAACCTCACACAGTCTTTGCATCACCCCTGTTGGGACTCACGTTCTTCCTCCTTTGTACACTCTGCTACCTGGAAATTCCGAAAATGTACCTCTCGATCACACACCCCAGCTCCCAACTTCTAAAACTCGATTTCCTCAATAGGAATTTGATCTCCCTCTAAGGCCTGCGCTATCACTGTGTCAACGTTGCGTCGGCCAGCATCTGCCTCTCTCTAGATGTCATTATGCCCTCTCGGCCTTGTACTCTTCGTCCCAGGAAAGTTTCCCTCTTCCAGATACTATCTTTGGCCCTCACGGCAAAGGATCACTTCGATCACTCTAGCAACTATTGTGTTGCTTGCTCTGAGAAATTCGATCATCTTGATCTCTCTCAGTGTGTTTTCCAAATGACCCTCAAGCCTCCTTAAATAATCTTCTCGTTGACATTCAACGGACCTAGATTAAATGTTAATCAATAGCTAAGACCATTTCCGTTTGATCCTCGTTGTTGGAATTCTAAGTCTAACTATTAGAAATCCTTCCTATACTTTCTGATTTATTTCTTCCTACTTGTTCTCTTAATTAACAAGTTATTTACCACGTAAATACTTAAAATAAATACAAGTACAACCTCAACACATACAGATCATCAACTGAAGGAAAAACAAGCACACAAGTGACACCGTTATTTTTGGACTAACATCCCCAGAAAAACCTAATGCGGGAAAACAATGTAGTTATCTGAGGGTTTTATTATTAGGCAATTTCAAAATACAATCTAAGTGCCAGAAATGGCTCACCCAACAGAGAATGCCCTCGGCAGTAGTACCTCTCAGTCGAAGACGGATATCAACCCCAATCTGCCCCACGAAATCTCCCAGCATCAAACTCTTGGGTCTGCCTCAGCATCTCTGGCCCAGTGTCTACCCAGTGTCAGCCTCTCTAGCCTATCGTCAAACTCTCGGGGCTCTGCATCAACCTCTGGAGCCTCTGTGTCTCCCACGCTAGCCCTCTTCAAGCTCTGCGCAGCTCCCAGCTGCCTCTGTGTGGTCTCTGGCTGCTTTTGCGTGGCCTCTAGCTGGCTCTGGGTCAACCATCTCCTGGCTTCTGCGCTGATGCTCCCGGTACTATCTCTGCCTCTCTGCTACTGCATTCACTGCCCCTCAGCTGCAACTCTGATCACTCCTTCGATTTCCTCAGCAAGCCCTGCCCTAGAAAATCGAATTCTTCATCAACTCAGTGTGTTCTCCAAGTAACCCTCAAGCCTCCTCTTATACTTTTCACGTTGACAATTCAACGATCAAGATTAAGTCCCTAATCAACAACTAAGATTAGATCTGGCTTGATCTATGAATTTTGGACCATTCTAACTCAGTTTTATATTAATTCACATTAATATTTTATTTTCCCTAAGTTTAGACTTAGGGACTCCATTAAAATATTAATTATTTTAATATCTCCCAAACTAGTTAGATTCTGCCCAAACCATTTCTAGGTATTGGAGATCACATGTGTTTTAGCCTCTCCACCAATTTTCGTGGCTAAAGCACATCCAATGCTACCCCAAATCAACACTCGTCTTCTTCTAGAAGTTACACACACAGTCAGATTAATACTCATTAATTATTTTAATTTCCTAAGTTTAGACTTAGGGACCCATTAAAAATAATTAATTATTTTAATAAAATTATCTCTGGGTGGAATTTCCCAAAATGCTTTCTACATTCTTTGGAATACATGTGCCCAAGCCTCCCTACAAAATTTGAGACTTAGACCACATTCGATGCCACCAGAAATCAAGAGGAATGTGGGCAGCTCTTAAGCAAGAGGAGCTGAGGAGAGACTTGATCAAGTGTAAACTTGATGGAAGCAACAGCAGTGGGTCGAAGCCCAAGGAGGAGGAAAATAATGTAGCCCTTGCATCCAAGGGGCAGCAGGAGCAGCAGAGGCAGAAGATGGACGTCTCGAAGATTAAATGCTTCAAGTGTGATGAACTCAGTCATTACACAACACAGTATCGTCATAGGAAGAAGGACAATGATGAGAAGCATGATTTGAAAGTTGTAGCCACGAAGATCGAGGAGGAGTTTGCCATGACAACCCAAGCATCTCCAAGAAGGAGGTGGGTTGATTTAGAGTTGTGGTTTGAAAGGACTACAGATGGGCAAGATCCTTGAGGAGCTCACCTCTTGGATCAATTCCTTGCTACGGGAGCCCAGATAAAGAGTAGCAAGATGGACCGAGTCAGTTGATGCAGAGGAAGTGCTGAAGTGATAGTTGTAGTGGCTAGGAGCGCTAGAGACTAGGCAAAGCTAGAGTTGACAACAGTGCAGTTGGCACAGAGCAGGTGTCAGCAGCAACGTAGAGGCTTCAGAGGTTCAGCGTAGAGACTAGCAACAGCCAAAACTCCAGCAACGAGATGCATCATACTGAACACCAGTTCAGTAATTTGGGATGCTTTTCCGTCGATGATTCAGTAGCAACAGCAATTGGACAAGGTTGCAGTGCAAATGCGATATTTGCAATGGTGGTGCCAACAGCAACACAGATGCAGAATTGAGAGGGAGTTGCAGTACAGCTGTAGTGTTGACAATGGCAGGGTCAGCAGTAGTATAGATGTAGCATTTGCGCAGTAGTTGGTGGACAGGATGTCAGACATCAGCAGCACAAAAGGAGATGTTACAGAACAGAGTGATGCTTCAGCAAGATGCATTGCTAAAGCACAATCCTCGCTAAGAGGGAGTGTTGACTTCTAGTACCATTAGATGTGCTCTAAGTCTCAAAATTTGCAGGGAGGCTTAGACACATGCATTCTCCAATACCCAAAAAATATTTGGGGAAATTCCACCCACAGACTGTTTTATTAAAATAATTAATTATTTTTAATGGGACCCTAAGTCTAAACTTTAGAAATTAAAATAATTAATGAGTATTAATCTAAACTATGGGTGTAACTTCTAAAAGAAGATCAAGATCAAGCCAAAATGATCTAAGCCATTGATTAGAAGTTAATCTGGATCGTTGGTTGTCCAACAGAGAGATATAAGAAGAGGCTTAAGGGGCACTTGGAGAACACACACATCAGTAGAGTTTAGAAGATTGAACTGCTGAAGCAGAGTAGCTGCCGGAGAGAAATCTGAAGTGAGATTTTACAGTTAGGGGCAGAGATAGTATCCGGAAGCAGTAAGTTTTCCTGGGCCGAAGAGTACAAGGCAAAGAGGGCAGAATGACATCCATAGAGAGGCTGACGCTGGCCCATGCAATGCTGACGTAGTGGCAGCGTAGAGCCTAAAGGGAGATCAAATTCCTGTTGAGGAAATCGAGTTTCAAAAGTTTGGAGCCGGGTTGTGAGACCGGGAGGCTGGAAATCGAAATCTTTGACCAGCAGAGGGTCCAAAGGAGGAGCAGTGCAGTACATAGTGGAGGTGACAATGAGACTGCATGGGGTTGACGCATTTTTGTGCAGGAGGGACGTAGAGCCTCTATTCTAGCGAGATCAAAGTCAAATTCTTCCAGCGACAGGGTGAGAGTATCTCACTACTTGTTTTGTCCAGTTTCTCTCTGTATCAGATAGCCAGTCGGGCATCTAACAAATTGTACTCAGAAATTACTACTGCATAAAAATAAAACCATCAGAGTTGGTGCGTTAGTTTTCCCGCATTGGGATTTTCCAGGGACATTTGTCAAAAAATAACTGTGTAGATGTGTTGTGTAATTCTTTCTTGTTCAATTTCTTGTTTCTGTATTTTATTTAAATGGTGAAGGTTGCAGTGTATTCATTTCAATGTTTACTGTAGGAAATAGTAATTAATTTGGTTCAATAATTAACAAATAAGAGAAATATAATCAGTTGCTGCAATAAGAATTTGGGCATCTAAATTTTCACACCTTGCACCACCCTACCACCTTGAAGAGCCAGCAGACCATGTTTCACAATTTTCAAACTAGATCCCCCTATGCTCTGAATTAATAGAAGAATGTTGTAAAGAAGATATTGTTATAACCTATCAAATCCTGGTAGCCACTGACCACACTGTACAATCCTGCTCAAATTGCACAACCCTGCTCAATCTGACCACTACACTGTCCAACCACTAATCATAGCACAATAGTGTTCAACTAATCAATGCCCAAGCTATACCAAACCAATCAACATGCAATGATCATTGTATCACACTGCTCATGTAAGGATAAGCATCATATGCTCAAGAAGTAGTCAACATATTACTCCGTCGCATTGTATCAAAATGCTCATAATGCTACAAACATCTGGCACTGTTATCAAATAATGACACAATCCTAGGTGCCTTGAGTCATCCCTATGACCTACCTTCAAAGCTCTCAGGCTAGGCCCAAGTAGGGTTACTAGCATATGTGTAATCATTGATGCTTAGATAGTCAATGCCCTGGAGCCATTTTCACCAACTACAGTCATGTCTATCATTGTCCAATGAGGTTGTCATAAACCAACTGCAATATTTTTACCTAACTGTTGTTGTATCAAACCATCACATCAACATATGTTGATGTCAAATCAACAATTAATCAATGCTAACATGTAAATGCGTCACATCACTAAGCATGTTGCGACATGTTTGACAAGACAAGAGTCATGTTTATAGTCTCACTAATATGTCAAGACAAGGTCAAGACATTATCTCAATGGTTAATCTAAGTGTTAATTTGTATGTGTCAGGTCAATGGTTTGTTGGAAACACTGAAAGGGGGGTGAATAAATATTCCTTAGCAATTAGCACTTTTAAATCTTTTCAGAGCATTAGTTAATCTTCAATTATTATTAATGTTTATGTAGTAATAACAGTAAATAAAACAATACAGTAGACACAAGAATTTTAGGTGGCAAACCCCCTCCGAGTCAAAAACCACCGAACGCTTTTCTAATAAATTCTTTAATCTTTAGCCCCAAGTGAAATGAACGCAACAACTCCCTAGAATTTTAGAAAAGCATTCTTCTCCAACTCCCACTGGAAGGACGCCCCAACACCTTGGTTTCTTCATTAGTAAACTGAATGGATGTCGCAACATCCTAGACCAACCTACCACCTTGAAGTGTTCATAGGCTCCAACTTGTCGGCGACTTCATGGACTAGCGTAGCACCTCCCTGCCACCTTATAATGACTGAAATGAGACAAGAGTGTGGATTCCCGTACCAGGGACAACGATCCATGACACAATATGATTACAATGATTTTGACCGAACACCTAATAACACTATGACCTGCAACCCAACCATGACATCATCCCAACAGAGACTCCTATACCTCCCAATAATGCCTTTTTGACTCTAGGCAAATTGACTCTTTTACAATAATGACTCTTCCAATGATGACACTTTTACAAATGACTATTTTACAACTTTACAATGATGACTCTTGGCCTTGACACTTCTTCACAATATACGGATGGCTGTCATTTCTTCAAAGGATGTCCCACTGCAATGCTTCCTTTGATTTGATACTTCTGCTCTTGAATTCTTGCTTGAAGTTGTACTTGAATCTTCTTCTACCTGCATGCAAAATTTGCCTGGTGAAACCAATCCCAAAACAAAACAAAATAACCTTCAACTTATCTCTGCCTGCAAAACACATGTAAGTGCATAATAATGAATAAATACAAATTAAACTTACAATGCATACCTGAAGTTTGCTTGTCACTTTTGTTGTTGACTTGTTGCAGTAGTAGACAAAGACTCCCACTCTTGATATAGGCCTAGACTATATGCAACACTATATCCAAAACTAACCTAAAGATATATACAATAAAAACTTATGACAGACCCTAGACTTGTGATGGACCAAGTTCTAAGTACAACAACAGAGACCATTCTATCAACTATGAAAAGACAAGTAACATGAACTTACAACATCATAGAGATTTAGCAGACTTGGTGTAGCATCAAATGTGTAGTATCAAGAATAGGACATTCGAAATGTGGTATCAAAACTAACTATGATATATAGAGACATAGAGATCTAACTGAGACATTGTATATACTTACGTTGTCCTGCAAACACATATGTCACAGATGATACTCAAAATTCAAATGTAAACACTAATCATACATACCTTGTTGTAGGAGAATTACCCTTGACTGTTGATGTGTGGTCCTTACTATAGTGATCCTTGAATGCATGCTTTTTTTTGCCTTCTAGGAGCTCAATATTGAATCTGTTGTATCTATGTAATTTCAGATCACCAGGGTCTGAAATTTCGTCCTGTGGTAGCCCTCTGAGTACTCTTTCCAACCCCACAAGTTTGATCAAAATTGGATTCTTCACAAAAGAGTTATGCCCAATCTCCCACGATGACCTGATTATAGACTAGCTCAATAGAGCGAACTTGTACAAAGTTCCACATGTCACTGTTGTGACCTTCAACCCTAAAAGCATTACTCAACAAACTACAATCTGTCCTCTTTTTGTGACTATTTACGAAATTTGAGTCCAATGCTCAGAGAGAAAGTTATGACGATTTTCCCAACGTCACTTGTTTGACATGGAATTCAGGAGCCTGCAAAAACCCTAACTGCCTCGGATCATATCTCTGAAAATATAGAGAACGAAGATCTGAAATTCGGTCACGCGGTTCATCAAGATTTCGGCTCAAATGGATTTTAATTTCAGCTTCTGAAGCTTCGTAGAAAAAAAGGTTACAACAAAAATTCCACGACGACCTATTTGAAGCCACAAAATCCCTACTAGAGGAGGATATGAGGGTCATTATTTATATGAATGTCTTGAGTTGAGAGGGTCCTCAACAAGTGAATGTTGGAGAGATTTTATGAGCAAAAAAAAACATTTTTAATTATTGACTATTCAATGACCACAAACAATTATGTGTCATGCCACAACCCCATCGGATTTTAGCCCACTAACTAGGGTTACTAAATTCAAACATGAATATCTCTCAAACCATGAAGAATTACTTGGCGTGCCATATATCAACAGAACATCTCGACGAGTAGAATCTATCTACAATATTCTTCACTCAGAATAAAGTAAGTTGTCAAGTCAAAATTCTCATTCAAGATTGAGGTAGCTCCTGGTGCTACTTGGGTTGATATCAGTGACAACCACTAATCAACAATTTTCCCCTTTGGCATTGATAGCAACACAAGTATTCCCCTTGAGATCATAACACCTCTTCCTACTACCTTCTCTCCCCATTTGTCATCAATGGCAAAGGGTAACTCCCCCTGACAAATAGCCATCCTGCGGACCTATCCAAACCTCCACTCCCCCTTTCGACTCGAGTAGACAAGAGAAAGAGTCTAATGAAAACTTGGGAGAATCCCAAGCTTTTGGAGAAGATACTCAAATGCTTCATGACGTAATGGTTTGGTAAAGATGTCAGCAATTTGTTCCTTTGTGCCAACATATTCATGCCTGATATTCTTTTCAGCAACCTGCTCTCTAACGAAATGATATTTGATTGGAATGTGCTTTGTTTTGGAATGCATCACATGGTTTTTGGAGATACTGATGGCATTGATGCTATTGCAGAAGATGGGAATGGGCTCATCAAACTTAACTTGAAGATCTTGCAAGGTTTGCTTAATCTAGAGAACTTGAGTACAAGTAGTTGTTGTCACGATGTATTCTGCTTCCCTTGTGGATAACAAGATTGAAGACTGCTTTTTACTTAACCATGAGACAAGGCAACCACCTAGGTAGAACGTTGCTCCACTGGTACTCTTACAATCATCAACACTTCTTCCCCAATCTGAATCTATAGAAGCTTGGATGACCAGATCATTTCCTTTGGGGTACCAGAGACCATATTTCGCTATGCCCTTAAGATATCAAAGAATTCTTTTGATGACAATGATATGAGATTCTTTTGGTGCTCCTTGGAATCGTGCTACTTGTCCAATTGCCTGCATCACATCTGGTTGGGAGGTTGTCACATATAGGAGACTACCAATCATGGATCTATACAACCTTTGGTCCACATCCTTGGATGTGTCTTCTAGGGTTAACTTGCAACTTGTTACCATGGGGTAAGGACTCACTTGCAATCTTCCATCTGGAATTTCTTAAGCATTTCTTTGATGTACTTGGTTTGATATATGAATATTCCTTTATCCTATTGAGAAATCTGAAGCCCTAAAAAGTATGTCAGTTCGACAAGCATAGACATTTCAAACTCACTTTGCATTTTTGTGGCAAAGTCTTTACTTAATCTGTCATCACTGCTTCCAAAGATTATATCATCCACATGTACTTCGATAATTGTTAGGTTATCTCGATCCACTTTCACATAAAGATTGTTGTCAACACTTCCTTTCTTGAATCCCTGTTGATGTAGATATTCGTCAAGTTTAGCATACCAAGCCCTAGGAGCTTGCTTGGGACCATATAGAGCCTTATTTAATCTGAAAACGTAGTCTTCTTTGTTAGAGAGCAGAAAACCTTCGGGTTGTTCAATGTAAACTTCTTCCTCCAATTCACCATTAAGAATAGCTAACTTAACATCCATTTTGAAGACCTTGATTTTTCTCGAGCAAGCATAAGAAAGAAACATCTTTGATAGCTTCCATTCTGACAACGAGAGAAAATTTTTCTTCAAAATCGATTCCTTCAACTTGTGCATATCCTTTGCAGACTAATCTTGCCTTGTTCCTGGTAACTTGTAATCCTTCAACTGTTTTTCTCCCCTTAACCTGTAATGAAACTACCATCTTGTTCAAACTACCTTCTTGTCAATTGTAGACTTGTGCCATACATTGCTACATAGACTCCTCCTCTACAAACATTAAGGAGTCAATAAGCTGAATTGTTCATAATAGTGTGTCATTTAATGGACCGTCTTGACTCAAGTCATTAACCAAAGCAACGGCTGATTCCTCACAATCTGTTACGAATCATGAAAGCATAACTGTTGGGACCTTATTGCCTTCTTGCTTTTCTTTCTCACCTTGTACTTGTTCATCGTGTACCTGTTTTCCTTTCCAAACCTTCTTATTCTAGTCGTCAAGCCTTTCATTCATGGTTTATTCCATCTTGTACCTGCAGTTACGAGTTGTGTCCATAGTTATGACATTTGTAACATTCGATGTTATTCATAGAAGATTTCATTTGGTGTCTATCTCGTGATCCTACAAATTTTCTTCTAGGGTTTTGCCGATAATAGTTGTACCTGTCTGGAACTTCACAATCCTTAGCCTTATGCCCAAAATTGTTAAATTTGTAACATTTGACATCATCTCTCAAGTGATCAAATTTGTTGATATTATGCTGAGTTCTGGAATATCCATTTCTAAAGGATCTCCTGGAATTATATTCATTCCAAACATACGTGCGACATTCTGCAACTCTATGTGCAAAATTTCCACACGAATAACAATGACCATAAAAGATAGGTTGGTACCTGGGAGGAAATCTTCTTAGAGGAATTGTCTTCCAAGGTTCCTCCTGCCAGTCTTGATCTCTTGATTTAGCTGAGAGATCTATCTGCTTGGTAGATTTTGCATATCCATCTTCTTTAATTGTCATAGAAGGACTCGACTTCTTTTCGACTTTTTCTTTGTAACCAAGACCAGTCTTGTCGCTGTATGATCGTTGGTTGCTGATGAGTTCGTCCAAAGTCTTTGAACTGTTGGCGTAGTTTTGAAAAGTTTTTCCATTTTTTACTTCCTTTCATAGAGCAACTATTTCAGCTTCCAATGCTTCTCTTTCCTTGTTGTTTTCCTTTAATTCTTTCCTGAGAGATTCTTCAATTTGCTTATATTCTTCAACCTTGATTTTAAGGTTGAGGACATGTTCTCTTTCTGTCTTCAATTCATCTTCAAGAGTGTTGAAATGCTTCTTCTCGACTTTGAGCTCTTTGATAACTCTGATCACTTCGTTTTGAAATTCAACCTCAGTCATTTCTTCTTCTCCATATCCTTCTTCATCAGGTGCCTCCTGTTTATTGTGCTTGGCCATAAATAATACCCTTTCATTGAATTCTTCTTCAATATTACTGTCTTCTTCGGATGAGGAACTATCTTCTTTGGAGAAGAAACTTTTCTTAAACCATTTCTTCTTGCCTTGCTTGTTGAACTTCTTAGGACTTTTCTTCCCTTTCGTAACACCCTCATTTTTGTGAGGACATTTGGCTATAAAATGCCCAAGCTCACCACAATCAAAAAATATTAATGGAAGTTTACCTTTGAATTTTCTTGTACTTGTTCTCATTTTCCGTGTGAAATAGGCAAATTCTTTATCTGATAATTCTTCTTCATCTTCTTCCTTTTCCTCATCCTTGCAATTGCAAATTTTTTCTTTCTGAGTCTGCTTGTCCTTACTATTCTTCTTGGATGCGAAAAATGTTGTTTCTAAGTGAGAAGTGCCAACCTCTTCTTCAATCCTCATTTAATATGTTGTAAGAATTCCATGCAATTCATCTATGCTGAGATTGGTCAGAATCAATCTATCTTCCAAGACAGATATGTTAGGGTTAAATCTTGTTGGCATTCTGAGGATTTTTCGAACAACAATTTTCATTTCAACAAGTTCTCCCAAACCCTCAATTTGTATTTGTTATTTCATCAACACGCTGCAAGTATGCAACAATATCTTCATCTTCCCTCATTTTGAGTTTCTCGTATTTTTCCCTGAAAATTTGAAAATTTGCTTCTTTCACCTTTGAGTCACCTGCATCTATATTTTCAAGCTTGCCCCATACCTCTTTAGCAGTTTTGCAACTCAATACCTTAAGATAAACAAATTTGATAAGTCCACTGATAATAAGATCTTTAGGCTTTGCATCATATATCATATTTTTCTTACCTTGTTCACCCTGGGTCAATGTGAAGCCTTTGTCAATGATTTCCCATACTCCATATCCTTGCGCCAGCAAATGAACCTGCATTCTTCCACTCCAAAGTGCATAGATATTTCCATTGAGCAAAGGAACTCTATTCTTAGTATACTCCATGATCTCCTTCCAGTTGTTAGACTACTATTGAAGGAACCAAGCTCTGATACCAATTGTTGGAAATATTGGAGGGGGCAGAGTCAGCATTCCTTAGCAATTAGCACTTTTAAATCTTTTCAGAGCGTTAGTTAATGTTCAATTATTGTTAATGTTTATGTAGTAATAATAGTAAATAAAAGAACACAGTAGACAGAATAATTTTAGGTGGAAAACCCCCTCCAGGACAAAAACCACCGAATGCTTTTCTAACAATTTCTTTAATCTTCAACCCCAACTAAAATGAAAGCAACAAATTCCTAGAATTCTCGAAAAGCATTCTTCTCCAGCTCCCACTGGAAGGACACCCCAACGCCCTGGTTTCTTCAGTAGTCAACTAAATGGATACCCCAACATCCTAAACCAACCTACCACCCTGAAGTGTTCACAAGCTCCAACCTGTAGGCAACTTCATGCACCAGCCAACACCTCCCTGCCACCCTATAATGACTAAAATGAGACAAAAGTGTTCATTCTCGTACCAGGGACAACGATCTACGATACAATATGATTTACAATGATTTTGACCAAACACCCAATCACATTATGACCTGCAACCCAACCATGACATCATCCCAACAGAGACTCCTATACCTCCCAATAATGCCTTTTCAACTCTAGGCAAATTGACTATTTTACCATAATGACTCTTCCAATGATGACACTTTTACAAATGACTCTTGCCCTTGACACTTCTTCACAATATACGGATGTTTGTCATGTCTTCAAAGGATGTCCCGTTGCAATGCTTCCTTTGATTTGATACTTCTGCTCTTGAATCCTTGCTTGAAGTTGTACTTGAATCGTCTTCTACCTGCATGCAAAATTTGCCCGGCGAAACCAATCCCAAAACAAAATAAAATACCCTTCAACTTACCTCTGCCTGCAAAACACATGTAAGTGCATAATAATGAATAAATACAAATTAAAACTACAATGCGTACCTGAAGTGTGCTTGTCACTTTTGTTGTTGACTTGTTGCAGTAGTAGACAAAGACTCCCACTCTTGATATATGCCTGGACTTTATGCATGTTAAGATATGGTATGTTCTATGCTTATAGTAGTTTACTTATCTTTCTTATTATTATCCACAGATTAGCAATCACATGTACATAAAGTAAAGTGCAGGTAGAACATTAAACGATCGACAAAAAACAAGCCAAGACAAGAGACACAAGATGTGGCGGCTAGCCAAGGACAAACCCCAATATGGAGAAACCCTTTGATCAAATCTTCTTTTATCTTCAATAATTCAACAGAGAGAAATAGTACATACATAAATCTGATTTACATCAACAGCAACAAACCCTAGATCAGCCCTCAACAAGGGCAACAAACCATAGATCGAACTTGTCAAGTCTCCACCGGTGAGTCATTCACTGTGCACCAGTCCAAGATTTCGCCGTGCACCAGAGAGAGAGAGAGATGTGATGATCAGTGTGTGTCCAAATGAGGAAAAGACCTCCTGTATTTATACACAACTGTTGATGATTGAATAGATGCGACTGTTGGGCTCTTAAGCCTACATGAGTTGTAGGTTGGCTTGATAATTATTCTATAATCAAAATAAATTCATATCTCCATAAATACTTATCGGAATTAGATGAACTTTAGATAAATCCTACACCTCTCGACGAGAGGAATCTAATAAAAATATTATCAGCCATGAATAAGATGATCCACATGGAGTTTGGCCCTAGTTACCAATTTTAACACTCCCTCTCAACTAGGGGGAACTCCATCAGCAATTTGTCTGTCTGTCGCTACTATTCATCCATCAAATGCACTGCCCTATATAGCTTGACCCTTGGTCTGCTCTTCTCTATCCTGCCTACTCTGCTCTATTCTGTTCTACCCTGTTCTGAACTGCTCTGCTCTTCTCCGTTCTGCTCTGCTCTACTTTGTCTGAATTATGAAGAGGAAGAAATGATCGAGGATGTATCATACTAACTCAAAGTCAGTCTCAGAGTGTGTACCACTAGTCCCAGACCAGTCTCAACTGACCCGAAGTCAACGTCATAGTGGGTACAACTCCTACCACTGGTCCCATACCAGTATCATCCTCCATTGACTCAAAGTCAGTCTCAGAGTGTGTACCACTGGTCCCAAACCAGTCCTCAACCGACCCAAAGTCAACGTCATAGTGGGTACAACTCCTACCACTGGTCCCAGACCAATATCATCCTCCACTGACTCAAAGTCAGTCTCAGAGTGTGTACCACCGGTCCTAGACCAGTCTCAACCAACCCGAAGTCAGCGTCATAGTGGGTACAACTCCACCACTGGTCCCAAACTAGTATCATTGATCCTAGATCAATGATCGATGATGTATCATACCATCCTCCACTGACTCAAAGTCAGTCTCAGAGTGTGTACCACTGGTCCCAGACCAGTCCTCAACTGACCCGAAGTCAGTG
>APFE031290930.1:126442-161996 GCA_000404065.3 Pinus taeda
TCCTCATTTCCCTTCTCATTGATCAGATGAGAGGTACTTCCCATGAGTCCTAGACTGCATGGGTAGGATGCCTCGACAAGAGAACTAATCAATCCTGTCCTCACAGGAGAACTAATCATCCTGCTACACAATCGTCATGGAGATCTCATCATCCAGACCTCACAGGAGAACTAATCATCCTGCTACACAATCGTCATGGAGAACACATCATCCAGACCTCACAGGAGAAGTAATCATCCTACTACACAATCGTCATGGAGAACACATCATCCAGACCTCACAAGAGAACTAAACATCCTGCTACATAATCGTCATGGAGAACACATCATCCAGACCTCATAGGAGAACTAATCATCCTGCTACATAGTTGCCACGGAGTGTTTACAGGGAAAGTTTTGATTCTTTTAACCTGTGATCATATGTCGCTCCAAGAAGTACCACACACCCCTCCCCACAGAGCTACAAGAGCTCCATGCATCATACAAGACGCTCATCAGAGGGTTTCTGAACGACACCAAGTCGTTCTCGGAAAGTCAAAAATTTGACCTTTCCTAGGGGCTTTGTCAGAATGTCGACAACCTATTCATCTGTACCAATATGTTGTAGCCTTATAGCTCCCCGTTGCACCATATCTCGAATATAGTGGTACCTGATATCGATATGCTTGGAGCGATCATGAAATATGGGATTCTCTAACAAATGAATCCAATTCTAGTTATCACATAGGATTACGATGGTATCCAATGTAAATCCAAATAGCTCACTGAAGAGCTTTCGCAACTAGACTGCCTCATAGGAGGCCATGCTAGCAGCAATATACTCTGCCTCGGCAGTGCTCAGAGCCACCAACACTAGCTCCCTGCTCATCCAGGATATCAAAGCAGATCCCAAGGAGAAACAGCACCTGGAAGTGCTCTTACGATCCACCACACTGCCTGCCCAATCAGCACCAGTGTATCCAAGTAGTCTCACATCTTCGATAGTGTATCTTAGCCCATGAGAGAATGTGCCCCGAAGACATCTCAGAAGATTCTTGGCATCAATCTAGTGAGGCTCAACCAAATATGAGCTCACCATGCTCGCTGCAAAACATATGTCCAAACGGAGGCTCACCAAGAACATCAATGTGAATGAGTTTATGAAACTCAGAGGCATTTCTCAAATCTGGTCTGACATCACTACCATATAACTTCTGAAAGTTAAGATCCTCGAGGTAGTCACAGGCTTGCAGTCCACCATACTGAATCTTTCCAATATCTTCACCATAAATTTTCCTTGAGATAGGAAAATTTCCCTTGGCTTCTGCCAGAGTTCAAGTTCTAGGAAATAGTGCATTCTAGGTCCCTCATTTTAAATTCAAAAGCCAACTCCCTCTTACGTTTGTGAATGAGAGGGTCTGCACCTGTTAGAAAGAGGTCATTAACATACAACACCAGTATGAGAGGTTTGTCATCTTCAACCTTAAAGTAGAGGTTAGGGTCGACTTCACTCCTAGTGAATCCCAACTTCATCAAGTAGTTGTCGATCCTCTCATACCATGCTCAGGATGCTTAATTCAACCCATAGAGGGCCTTCTTCAACCAGCACACATGAGATTTTTGATCATAAATCTCAAATCCTTCGAGTTGCTCCACGTAGACCTCTTCTTTGATCGAACCATGCAAGAATGCGGTCTTGACATCCATTTGATGTAGGTTCCATCCTTGTGAAGCCGCAAGGGCTATGATCGAGTGGATGGTGGTATATCTGGCAACAAGTGCAAATATCTCGTCATACTCTTTTTCTTTTGGTTCCCTGGTGTTAGCTTCTTGAGAGCTCCTCAATGTAGGAAGATTGTTCGCTTTGCTGAGAGCCATATCTTTGTCAAAGGTGACATCATGGCTAATCACGACTTCCCTTTGACCGGCTACATAGATTCTATAGCCCTTAGTATTTTCACTATAGCCCACGAAGATTCCTTTCTTTCCAGATGCACCCAATTTATTCCTTTTCTCTTTCGGCACATGAAAATATACAGGGCTTCCAAAAATTCTAAAATGAGATATGTCAGGTTTCTTACTGGTGAACATTTCTTCAAGAGTCTTGGAACCCCAATGCTTGATGAGGGCATTGATTTTGTACATATATAGCGGTGTTAGGAGCGTCGGCCCATTGAAACTTCGGAAGTCTTTGATCATGGAGCATGGCACAAACAGCTTCGACAATCATACGGTTCTTCCTTTGCGCCACACCACTTTCTTCAGGAGTATATGGTGTAGTAGTCTCCCTCTTGATGCCAGCCTCTTTACAAAAGTCATGAAACTCGTTAGATTCATATTCAGTCCGATTATCAGTCCTTAAGATCTTCATCTTCTTTTCAGTTTGATTCTCGATCAAGGCTTTAGATGTGTCACAAGACATGACACCTAGTGGACTTCCTCCAACCTGATATAATGAATCAACTCGAAACCCAAGAGTGAAGGCATCTTTAATATTGTTTTTCCATGCACGTACCTTGCCATTGATGAAAGCCACCTTGTAGCCTTTGTCTTCCATTGCCGAGATGGACACCAGGTTCTTTTTGAGATTAGGTACACATAATACATCCTGGAATTTCTAGCCTTCTTGAATGGTTGTCCTCTTCCTTGATTTCCAGCACTCCTTTTTACCTTTGCTATTTAGATTTGCCATTCCTTTGATTGCTAGGAGAGGGATTTTGATCATCGTCCCAGTGTGAGTCCCTTCTATCAAGGCACTCCCTTGCATAGTGACCTGCTTTATCACAAATGTAACATCATCCTTTTCTTCCACCCTTAGGTTCATTTGTTCCTAGCAACAACAGATGCATTTGATGGAGGCTCAGCAATTCTGCCTTTCACATGGTCCA
Organism: Pinus taeda; assembly: GCA_000404065.3. NCBI lineage: Eukaryota > Viridiplantae > Streptophyta > Pinopsida > Pinales > Pinaceae > Pinus > Pinus taeda. Next base: position 129,309 of record APFE031290930.1, read on the forward strand.
ACACTTCCTACTTTTCTAATGTTAGATCGAGAGACATCTTCCATCCGTGGTAGTCAGACTTCTCAAGGAGCTTGTCTTCAGCAGGGAAGTGTGTTGAGGACCCCATGAATTCTTTTTGGATAGCCTGCCAATCTTCTCTTCGGTGATTGCTCTTGCTCTTGCTCGAGCTTTGTCTTCACCTCACCTCTGATACCATGTTAAGATATGGTATATTCTATGCTTATAGCAGTTTACTTATCGTTCTTATTATTATTCACAGATTAGCAATCACATGTACATAAAGTAAAGTGCAGATAGAACATTAAACGATCGACAAAAAACAAGCCAAGACAAGAGACACAAGATGTGGTGGCTAGCCAGGGAGAAACCCCAATATGGGGAAACCCTTTGATCAAATCTTCTTTTATCTTCAATAATTCAGTAGAGAGAAATAGTACATAAATCTGATTTACATCAGCAGCAGCAAACCCTAGATCAGCGCTGAACAAGGGCAGCAAACCATAAATCGAACTTGTCAAGTCTCCACCAATGAGTCGTTCACCATGCACCAGTCCAAGATTTCCCGCGCACCAGTGCAAGATTTCGTCGCGCACCAATGCAAGATTTCGCCACACACCAGTGCAAGATTTTGCCACGTACCAGAGAGAGAGAGAGATGTGATGATCAGTGCGTGTCCAAATGAAGAAAATACCTCCTGTATTTATACACAACTATTGATGATTGAATAGATGCGACTGTTGGGCTTCTGAGCCTACATGAGTTGTAGGTCAACTTGATAATTATTCCATAATCAAATAAATTCATATCTCCATAAATACTTACCATAATCGGATGATCTTTAGATCAATCCTACACCTCTCGACGAGAGGAATCTAATAAAAATATTATCAGCCATGAATAAGATGACCCACATGGAGTTTGGCCCTAGTTGCCAATTTTAATAATGCAGGACTATATCCAAAACTGCCCTAAAGATATATACAATAAAAACTGATGACAGACCCTAGACTTGTGATGGACCAAGTTCTAAGTACAACAACAAAGACCATTCTATCAACTATGAAAAGACAAGTAACATGAACTTACAACATCATATAGATTTAGCAGACTTGGTGTAGCATCAAGAATATGTAGCATCAACTTGTAGTATCAAGAATAGGACATTCGAAATGTAGTATCAAAACTAACTGTGACATATAAAGACATAGACATATAACCGAGACACTGTATATACTTACGTTATCCTGCAAAAACATGTCAGAGATGATACTCAAAATTCAAATGTAAACACTAATCATACATACCTTGCTGTAGGAGACTTACCCGTGACTGTTGATGTGTGGTCCTTACTGCAGTGATCCTTGAAAGCATGCTTTTTCCTGCCTTCTAGGAGCTCGATATTGAATCTGTTGTATCTATGTAATTTCGGATCTCCGGGGTCTGAAATTTCATCCTGTGCTAGCCCTCTGAGTCCTCTTTCCAACCCCACAAGTTTGATCAAGATTGGATTCTTCAAGAAAGAGTTATGCCCAATCTCCCACGATGACCTGATTATAGACTGGTTCAGTAAAGTAAACTTGTACGAAGTGCCACATGTCACTGTTGCGACCTTCAACCCTAAAAACGCTACTCAACAAACTATAGCTTGTCCTCTTTCTGTGACTATTTACGAAATTTGAGTCCAATGCTCAGAGAGAGAGTTATGACAATTTTCCCAACGTCACCTGTTTGACATGGAATTCAGGAGCCTACAAAAACCCTAACTGCCTCGGATCATATCTCTGAAAATATAGCGAATGAAGATCTAAAATTCAGTCACAAGGTTTATCAAGATTTCGACTCAAATGCGTTTTAATTTCATCTTTTGAAGCTTCGGAGAAAAAAACTACAGCGAAAATGCCACGATGACCTATTTCAAGCCACAAAATCCCTACTAGAGGAGGATATGAGGGTCATTATTTATATGAATGTCTTGAGTTGAGAGGGTCCTCAACAAGTGAATGTTGGAGGGATTTTAGGAGCAAAAAAACATTATTAATTATTGACTATTAAAAAACCACAACCAATTATGTGTGCCATGCCACAACCCTATAGGGTTTTAGCCCACTAACTGGGGTTAGTAACTTCAAACATGAATATTTCTTAAACCATGAAAAATTACTTGGCGTGCCATATATCAACGGAAACATCTCGACCAATAGAATCTATCTAAAAGATCCTTGACTTAGAATAGAGTAAGTTGTCAAGTCAAAATTCCCATTCAAGATCGGGGTAGCCCCTGGAGCTACATGGGTTAACATCAATGGAAACAACTGATCAACATGGTTGATGTCAATACTACCACTGCAACCTTTAGGAGACACTGGTCTAGGTATTGCACTCTTAGGAGACTTCTATACAAGTACTACTATCGACATCAATGTACTAGGTCTAAGTCTCCAACTCAAGTCATGGTCAATGTATACAGTCAATGTACTTAATCAAGTTAAGTAGACATATCAGGTTTACGCTACTGCCACATAAGGTTAATATATCATTTGTCAAGTTATGTTATCAATGTCAAAGTGAAATCACTAAAGTAATGACATTGTTGTTATAAACCACATGTGCTTGTTGTAGGTGTCATTGTCAAGTCACCTAAACAATAGTATTGTTGTAATGCTTGGAATAATCTAGAAAGGACTGTCCTACTTCCACTGTGTTATGTCAATTTGTCAGGACAATGTGAAGTCCATATGTTATATGTCAATTTAAATGTTCTACAATTTATACATTTCAAGCATTGTTCTACAAATTGCACAAATGCTACTGCCTGTGCTACACAATGACTATTCATTGACTGGCTACTTATGCAACAAAATAAAACTTCGTAAAACTCAAACTTAATTTTATGAAGCTTCAAAAGTTAGACTTCATAAAATTCAACGTACTTAATTTATGATTATTCAATATCAACATGCCAATACATTCACTAGACACAAATAAAATATATCTAACTTGTCGAGCCAAACTCAACTACGAATTTGTGTCAATTCGTTGTCGAGTGCTACAACCTTGTGTCCACATAATTGGGGTTTAATTTCCTTTTTAATTTTACTACTTCAGTTAAAAGAACAACACCATCCGAAAAAGGAAATATAAGCCGAATAGTCAAATTAGGGCATACAAACTTCATTGTGGCTTGATTTCAACGAGTCCAGGCAATAGTCGGCCCATGACCAAATCAAATGTGCACAAATGAAAACATATGTCAAAACATCACTCGTTAGAAATGGTTCATAGAAAACGAAGAAAGACTTGGCAAACTCTTATGTTGGATCATCAAATCACATGTGTTTATTTGTCAAGCTCTCAAAATCATCAACGAAATAATGAAATGATAAACCCAAAACTTGACCACGTCGTCTTCGAAGGCTCTGATTTGTTACATATGCCTCTATACACAACCTCAGAATTCTTACAGAAGAATAAAATGAACTCTTCTTCAAAACTAAGAGTTCACTGCTCCAAACCTTTGTATTTCAGAGATACTTACTAAATGTTGAGCATTTTTCTTATATATTCAGATATATCCAAAACTTCAATATATATTAGATGAAAATATTTCAACGGAGGGTCAACATACCCAACAAATCTGGAGGCCATCTAGATATTAACCTTTCTGCCAAATAATTCAGAGGATAATTCATAGCCATGACCAAATTATTGTAATTCATGAATGGTCCGACCTTATCAAATTTAAAATATTATAGCCAATTTTAATATGACCATTATCATTGAACTTGTTTTGTTGGGCTGACTTTGTTTAATAATTTAGAATCTGCCAATTCAAAGAATAATTTGAATTTCCAAAATTCAAATTTTGAAGCTAAATCTTTGATACCCTTAGTTAGACTTTAACATGATTTTTTATTTACTTTTGATGCCCAAAATATTTAATTTATTCTTTGACCAATATATAAAACTTATTTAATTTTCCCATTGACCTTTGACTTTGTTGAGAAATCAATGCTTATAGGAATTAGGGTTTGATTCCTCTTTCTTGATAATTACTTTTGAATTATGTTGGCTTATTTTACTTCTTTATTAGTTTATCTTTCATCAAGCCACAAGATGTAGACACTCAGCTAGGGAAAAACCCCTTCAAGGGGAAAACCCAATCCAACTCTTCCACTAGTAGATTCAAATCAATATGAGACAATCCAAGACTTCTTAGACCTAGACAAAGACCTCCTCCAACCACCAAGTCAACCCTTCCTTCCAATAGACAATCCCTGTCAAAGTCTCCCATTGACAGCTTCTCAGTAGCAACTACAATCTAGAATTTCAGCCCCCCAACAACAGATTTTTGACCCCTAGCTTTAGAATTTCGAACCTGCAGTAGATTCAAAATTTCGACCCCAACAACTACGTAGAAACTTCACACGTGTGAGAGATAGACAACCCGAGAATTTATTTTAGGTAATCCCAGCTTCTTTCATCCTTCTCCATCTACTTTGCTCTCTTTTTCTGCTTCTCTTCATTGTAGATCGAACTTGATGAGTGTGTGTTCCAAATAGGTCGAACTTGATATATCTAGCCTTTCTGCCAGGTCAAATTGCTCCAATGTAGGTCGACTCCATGGGGACAGAGCCGACTTGGTGTGGAGGTGACAAATAACCTTTTTTACTCAAAAATTATTCTTCTTACATGATAAAAAAGCCCAAGAGGGGTCTAATAAAAATGACAATGACTTTAATGACTTAATACAAAACCTAGAAGCCTTCAATGGGGCTTTGACCTAGAAAACGTTGAGCCATGCATGAAACCCATGCTTTAATAAGTCATTTGCTTTAATAATAGAAAATATTTTTGACAAGTACAATTATGAAGACCAACAGTAGTTACATTCTTCAACACTCCCTCTTAACTAGGGAGGTATTCATAATTATATACATATAAAGGTACATAGATGATCTCAAAACGATATGAACTATGAAGAGTTCTAGTACATGTAATGCAACAAATTAGATACCTTACAAGGGTACTCTAATCGGGTGGGACTAAGGTGAACTTAAGCTTTGGCCATTCTAGGTATCATCAGGCTTTTAAGTTCTATCACTAATCTAGGAATCTAGGAGTCTATCCAAGGTCGGAGCCCCATGACAAACGCCAACCTCTCTACTTCGGGATCCAACATCAACACATAGGCTAACCAGATGTCCTCCCAAGCATCTTGCCATAAGATGTTTCATCTCTCCCTATAAACTAAATCTCTAACATCAACCAATCCAAGCATGCTTCTAAAATATTCAAACTTCTTATTCGGAAGAGATTTTGTCAGCACATCAGCTACCTGTTCATTTGTCGGAATATATTGTAGCTTCACGACCCCATCTTGTCCCAAACTCCTAATGTAGTGGTACTTGTTGTTGATATGATTCATCCTTGCATGGAATACAAGGTCTTCAGACATCTTGATGTTGCTTTCATTATCACAATTTATCACCATAGGATCCAGAGGCTTTCCAAACAAATCTGACAAGAGTTTTCTTAACCAAATGACATATTTTCCTACTTCACATGCAACAGCATATTCTTCTTCAACATCACTTAATGCAACAACATATTCCACTTCAACACTACTTAATGCAACAACATATTCCACTACAACACTACTTAATGCAACATAATCTTTTTTTATACTTATCCATGAAATCATTGCAAATCCCAAACTGAAACAGACACCAGTAGTGCTCCTTCCATCAGTCTCATTGCCACCCCAATCAGAATTGGTAAAACCTATTAACTTGACTTTCCTTTCCATCATACTTCAAGCAGTGATGTATTGTGCCACATAGGTATCTCAAGATATACTTAGCAGCTATCTAATGGTCATGATGAGGCTCCAACTGAAATAGACAAAGAACATTTACAGCAAAACATATATCAGGTCTCGTATTTACCAAGTACATTAGAGAGGCAACCAACTTACAATAGCTAGTAGGATCGACGGACTAGAGTAGAAGCTTCTCAACTTCTTGAAATTAGTGATCATGGGAGTAGTCATAGGCTTGGAATCCATCATACCGAACTTTTGCAACATCTTGATTATGTACTTCCCTTGACCAAGATATATCTCACCGAGTTTTTGCCAAACTTCTAAGCCCAAGTAATAATGCATGAGTCCCAAATATTTCATTTCAAATTTGTCTGCTAGCATTTTGATGCATTCTAGTATTTTGCGCTTCAGTCCTATAACAAACAAATTATCCACATATAGTGATATAATGACAGGTTCATTCTTCACTATATTGGATCTTGATGTAGAGGTTTGCATCAACAAAACTTTTGATGAACCTAATCCTTAAGAGATATGCATCCATTCTTGCATACCAAAACCTAAGAATTTGCTTCAAGCCATATAGAGCTTTCTTGAGTCTGCAAACATGTGTATCCCTGCTATTTATTTCAAAGCCTTTTGGTTGTTCAATGTATACTTCTTCATCAATGATTCCATTTAAAAATGTCATCTTGACATCCATTTGATGGATATTCCATCCCATAGTAGCAACTAACGAAACCAAAGATCTTATAGTACTATACCTGGCAATAGGAGGAAAGGTTTCTTCATAGTCTATTCCTTCCTTTTGTGAGAAACCTCTTGCGACGAATCTAGCTTTGTATTTGTCTATGCTTCCATCAACATGTTTGATTTTGTAAATCCTTGCATCTTTTTTAGGCATGGTTTTCATCAAATATAACATTCCTGCTAACTTCAATTTGTCTTCCTTCCTTGATGTAGATTCTATAAGCCTTTGATGAAAGGTTATAGCCAACGAAGATTCCTTTTATGCTTGTAGAGTCCAGCTTCTTTCGCTTGTATTTTGGAACATGGGTGTATGGGGGACACCCAAAGATTCAGAGATGTTCTACACATGGCTTCTTCCCTTTGAATGCTTCTTCAGGTGTCATGCTATCAAGGATTCTATGAAGACTTCTATTTTGTATATATACTGCTATCGTTGCTACTTCTCCCCATAGAAATTTTGGTAGGTCTTGATCAAATACCATAGTCCTTATGCATTCTTCAATGGTTTTATTCTTCCTTTCTGCAACTCCATTTTGTTTAGGGTTGTAGGGAACAATGAGCTCCCTCTTAATCCCTGCTTCTTTACAATATGCAATCAACTCTTTTGAAGTGTATTCCCCTCCATTGTCGGATCTCAAAGTCTTTATTTTTCTTTTGGTTAAGGTCTCAACTTTGGATGTAAATTCCTTGAATTTTTCAAATACTTCGTCCTTTGTTTTGAGAAGATAGAGCCATGTCTTTCTAGAGTGATCATCAATGAAGGTCACATAATAAAGATGGCCTCTAAGAGATTTAATATACATTGGCCCACACACATCGAAATGAATGAGGTCTAATATCTCCTTAGATCTTGTATCACTGCTTGTAAAAGGTTTCCTAGTACTCTTTCCCAAAGCACATCGCTTGCATATTCCTTCATGATCTCCCTCGATGTTGGGGATGCCTTTTACCATTTAACTAAGAGAGGGTATTATATTATTATGAATATGCCCATATCTTCTATGCCATAGTTTGATAGGGTTGATCTCCATGTGAACTAGGGCTTGAGGAGATGGTGTTATAACTCTATACAATCTTCCTTCACGAACACCAATAACCTTTGCCTTTTCAATATTTGAATACTTTCCCCAAACCAAAATTTACCATCTACAAATGCAACCCTATCTCCTTTATCTTCTAGACAAGAAACGGAAAGTAAATTTTTTTCAAACCTAGGACATACAAAATGTTGTTGAGATGTAGCTTTGCTCCACTTTCCAACTTCAATGATGTAGATCCAAGGCCCTTGACTGCATAATTATTATTGTCTCCTAGCTCCACTATAGGTGATGATGGTTCCCTTGATAGAGTATGAAGTTGTCCACTTTCTCCCATCATATGTCTTGAGGCTCCACTATCAATGATCCATGCATTGTCATCGTCAAGAGTACCTGTAAGTGCAACCAAGAATCCTTCACTTTTGACTATCCTAAATAGATTGTATAATTATCCTTCCAATTCAACTTCTTGCAACTTTCATGATATTGAGACCCATCTTCAAATAACTTTCCATAGAGGGAGTAACTTGTTCTTCCAAGACTACTTTTCCCTTCTCCAAATGATAGCCAACAAAGTGATCTTCAACCTTCTTCCACCTTAACTCTGATACCATGTTGAGAAATCAGTACTTATAGTAATTAGGGTTTGATTCCTCTTTCTTGGTAATTTCTTGTGAATTATGTTGGCTTCTTTTACTTCTTTATTAGTTTATCTTTCATCAAACAATTACAAAATTATATGTATATGAAGACCACAAGAACAAGAGACACAAGACGTAGGCACTCAGCCAGGGAAAACCCCCTTCAAGGGGAAAACCTAGTCCAACTCTTCCTCTAGTAGATTCAAATCAAGATGATACAATCCAAGACCTCTTAGACCTAGACAAAGACCTCCTCCAACCACCAAGTCAACCCTTCCTTCCAATAGATGATCCCTGTCAAAGTCTACAAGTTGCAACTTCTCAATAGAAGCTAGCCAACAACAAATTTTTGGGCCCCAGTTTCAGAATTTCGGACCTGCAATAGATTTAGAATTTTGACCCCAGCAACTGCCCAAAAACTTTGCACATATTAAAGATAGCCCAAGAACTCGTTATAGGTCTTCCCAACTCCTTTCGTCCTTCTCCAGCTACTTCACTCTCTTTTTCTACTTCTCTTCCTTGTAGATTGCACTTGATGAGTGTGCGTTCCAAATAGGTCAAACTGCCTCTCTATCTATAGCCTTTCTATTGGGTCAAGTTGCCCTAATGTAGGTTGACTTCATGGGGACATGGCCGGCTTGGTGTGGAGGCGACAAATAACCTTTTTGACTCAAAAATAGTTATTTTTACATGATACAAAAGCCCAAGAAAGGTCTAATAAAAATTACAATGACTCTACTAACTCAATACAAAACCTAGAAGCCTTAAATGGAGGCTTTGACCTAGAAAACGTTGACCCAAGCATGAAACCCATGGTTTAATAAATCATTTTCTTTAATAATAAAATTTATTTTTGACAAGTACAATTATGAAGACAGACACTAGTTACATTCTTCAACAGACTTGATCAAAGTGACAGTCCCATATGGTCACCCTCTAGGGTTTTATGCCACAAACTAGGGACTTCAACTTCAAACTCAATTATCCTCAAACCAGGAGGAACTACATGGCATTCCACATACCACTGGAAACATCTTGATGAAGCGAATCCAATGATGTGGATCTCCAAGTTATACTCAATGGTTTGACATTTCAAAAACCCTCGACAAAGTCAAGGTACATCCTTAGTCCAAGGGAGCCAAACACTAGGACGTCGATTTTCAACCATCCAACAATGGAGCTACCAACTTGATGAAATCTGACAATTATTAAGAAGCGTTCATTAACCATTTGACATCAATAACTGGTGCTTTTAGTCAGAGTCAGGTCCAGTCAACTCCAGGAGTTGACATCAATGACAACACCATCCAACAATCTCCCCCTTTGTCATTAATGGCATTACACGTACTCCTCATGTGAGTACAACTCCCCCTGAACTCATGCTTTCGTCTCCTTTTCATGACTTTGATCTCCTTCTCATGACTTCTCTGCCCCTTTGACATCAATGCCAAAGGGGTGACTCCCTCTAACAATCTGCCTACTTCCTATGGACCTGCTATCTGCTTGTGCTCCCGCTAACGTGTTATATTGGAAACTAGGGCAAAACTCCATGTGGGTCGGCTTATTTATGGCAGCTGATATTTTTATTGGAACCCTCTCGTCGAGAGGTGTAGGATTGATCCAAAGATCATCTGATTCCAATAAGTATTTATGGAGATATGAATTTATTTTGTTTATGTAATTATTATCAAGCCGACTAGCTCTTATGAAGGCTCTAGAAGCCCAAACGTCATGTCTATTCATCATATACATTTTAGTATAAATATAAGAGGATTTGATGTCATTTGTACACAACTCTTGAGTGATCTCCTCCTCTCCACCTCTTGGGTTTTTGGAGAAGGAGTGAGACACCAAGAGAAGGCAATAACATACGCAGTGGTAATATCTACACGTTGTTCATGATCAGGACGCAGGCAATGATATAATATGTCGGCAATACACACAGCAAGTGCATAGAGCTGAGTTGCAGTGATAAAGAGGCAACACAGTCATGGTTATAAGCTGGGCAGTCAGGTATATACACAATGTAGTCATGGAACGCTGTCATACCCTAGATCTGGTGACATGGTTGTATGAAACGCTGTCATACCCTAGATCTAGCAATGTGAGATACGTGGACACACACACACACACACACACACACAAATATATATATACGTTGTCCAAAAATACGCAATATGGGAAACACACAGATATATATATACACTATCCAGAAATAGAACGTTGTCATGGAACGATAATATAAATACACAATATGGAAATAAAGATATATATATTGGAATGCAGTCATGATGCTATTAAATGGAACACTATCAAAAGTATGGGTATGGAACCATAATATAATTCAACGCAGTCAATATTCATTCACGCAGATTAAGGAAACAATAACACGTTGTTCATGAAGTCATTCACACGCAAATTATGGAAACATTAATACGTTGTTCATGGAGTAATACGCTGTTCATGGAAACCTATCCACAGTCACAAGTATGAAAGGAGTTGTAGTTAAGGGAGTTGTCTCTGTAGTGATGTTCTCAGATCTGGCAAGCATAGATTAGGGTCTATGATTCGAATATCTCCAAGACTCTATTGAATTACAGTGGCACGCTAATGATCTCTGAGATATCTGGCATTGCATTACACTATAGTGGATTCGAATTCAGTTATGAATATTCGTATGGTAGCAGTTATGAATGTTTGTATGGCAGAGACATATGGTCATATGACAAGGATTTCAAAGTGATCCTTAATATAACTGTATATGACAATAACTTGGATGAGATACGAAGAGGGCTAAGCCGCTACCTTGGATCTAGGAATCTGGAACTATAGCCTAGCTGCTTTGCTATGTTGCAAGCTGTAGCAAGCAGCTAAGGTTGATATACATGACTGTATGATGAAGCAACAAAAGTATAGAAGCAACTTCATGATGTATGAGCAGCATAGTGAGTAGATCATGGACAACATAATGTAGAACATGGGCAGCATGATGTATGGGCAACTTAGTGATGTATGAGATCATGAGCAGCATGATAATGCATGATGCAGCATGATGGTGCTACACGGTAAGGTGCAGCAAATGGACGAGATGCAACATGATGATAGGTGAAGGAGTCACCTTGGAGAATCAGTTGAGGCATAATGTCTTCAACTGATCTCATCGTTATACAAAATGATCTATGCTAGATCTAGATAAGTCAAAGTGTTGACTTATGTTGTGAATGTACTATCTCTCTCTCTCTTTCTCTGCTGAACTTTGAAGAACATAAAAGAAGAATTGATCAAGGTTTTCCCCACACATTGTGGGGTTTGTCCCTAGCTAGCGCCACATCTTGTGTCCTCTTGTCTTGGCATGTCTTCTGTGATTTATATTTATGTTCTAACTGCAGTTTATCTTAATGCTAATGTGATTGCTAACTGTGAAAATTTAAATAAATTGCTCTAGCATAGAACATACCTAAACTTAGCATGGTATCAGCGTTGAGGTGAAGATAATGCCCAAGCAAGAGTGAAAGAGCAATCACTAAAGACAGTTGGGACAAGACAAAAGGATCAATGGGTTCCTCATAATTCACCCAGGGTGAAGTCGAAGCAGAGACTGGCGCAACGAAAGTTTCTGATGGCGCATCTAAAAGATCACTTCATTGGGAAGTTCAGATCTAAGGGTGGAAGGAAAGGCAGATGTCTTGGTTATAAGTTCGGCCCTTATGCGAAGGAGTGTCCGAATGGCAAAGATGCAAGTCATCTAGGACACGACTGACTCTTCAAGGAAGAAAGGAAACCCAGAAATGGAAGTCGAAAGTTTTTTAAGGTGGCTTTCGTCGATGGAAAGGTACGTGTTTGAAAATAGAATTTTCAAAAATGCTTTTGAGTTTAGGGTTACATTAAGTTACAGGAAGTTCAATGGGGGACCATGTCCATTGACACATAGCACCGAAGGTCTGTGAGTCAGATGGTGACAGGGAAGCCTGAATTCAAAAGGAGCATGAAGGTACATGTCTAAGATGTATCGAAGGAAAATCTTATAAGGGGACCATCCCCCTCATGCCACAGGTCCACAGGTTTGGAACAACTCGAGGAGTTTAATTCATGATCGGGAATCTCATGCATGTAGGTGATAGAAAGCCCTCTACGGCTTGAAGCAAGACACCCCGGGCATAGTATGAGAGGATTAGCAGCTATCTGATGAAGCTGAGATTTACTAGGAGTGAAATCAATCCAAACCATTCGAAGGTTGTGGATGATAGACCTCTCATACTGGCACCTATGTCTGACAGGTGCAGATCCTCTCATTTGTAGAAGACAAAGGGAGTTGGATTTGAATGTGGAAAGATAAACTGCAAGCCTGTGACTACCTCGAGGATCTTAACTTTCAAGAAGTTATATGGTAGTAATGTCGGACCAGATTTGGGAAATGCTTCTAAGTTTCATAAACTCATTCGTGTTAATGTTCTTAGAGAACCTTTGTTCGGACATATGGGTTGCAGTTACCATGGTGAGCTCATATTCGGTTGAGCCTCACTAGATTAGTGCCAAGAATCTTCTGAGATATCTTCAGGGCACAATCTATCATGGATTGAGATAAACTACTGGAAATATGAAACCACATGATTATTCGAATGATGAGTGGGCAGGCAGTGTGGAGGATCACTAGAGCACTTGTTAGTGATGTTTCTCTTTGGAATCTGCCTTAATATCCTGGATGAGCAGGAAGCAGAAGTCGGTGGCTCTGAGCACCGCCAATGCAGAAGACATTGTTGCTAGTATGGCCTCTTGTGAGGCAGTTTGGTTGCGGAAGCTCTTCAGTGAGCTGTTTGTACACATGATGAGTACCACTGTGATTCTCTATGACAACCAGAGGTGGGATTCGATTATTGAGGAATCCCATATTCGACGATTGCTCCAGCAGATAGACATCAGATACTGCCTTGTCTAGGATATGGTAAGTCAATGAGCAAGGAGGCTCCATCTCATTGACACTGATGTACAGGTCGCTGAAATTTTGACAAAGCCCCTGGGAAAGATCAAATCTGTGATTTTCCCGTACGACTTGGAGTCATCAAGTGACCCTTGTAAAAGGGTCCTGCATGTTGCATAAATTGAACTCTGGGAGCTCTGGGGACTTGCAATTCTTATCGGAGCAACATATGACCACAGGGTGACTCACCCTCCCCTGGTGGTGCACACCTGGACAAGATGATTCACTCTCTTGTGGACAAGATGATTCGCTCTCCTATGTAGCAAGATGATTAGTTCTCCTGTGAGGCCTGGATTGATGTGTTCTCCATGGCGATTTTAGCAAGATTGATGTGTTCTCCTATGAGGCCTGGATTGCTGTGTTCTCCATGGTGATTGTAGCAAGATTGATGTGTTCTCCTGTGAGGACAGGATTGATTAGTTCTCCTATCGAGGCATCCTACCCATGCAATCTGGGACTCATGGGAAGTACCTCTCATCTGATCAATGAGCAGGGAAATGAAGTTAGGGACCATAGTAGTATCGATGGACGCATCGTTGTATCTACCGTACTTCCTACGCTAGGATGACCTCCATTGATCTGGGATCAATGATACTGGTCTGGGACCAGTGGTAGGAGTTGTACCATACTATGATACTGAGTTCAGGTCGGTTGAGACTGGTCTGGGACCAGTGGTACACTCTCTGAGCCTGTAATACTGGTCTAGGACCAATGGTACATACTCTGAGACTGACTTCGTGTCAGTGCAGGGCTGGTCTGGGACCAGTGAGAGTTGTACATACTATGATGCTGACTTCGAGTCAGTTGAGACTAGTCTGGGACTAGTGGTACACTCTCTGAGCATGCGATACTGGTCTAGGACCAGTGGTACATACTTTGAGACTGACTTCGTGTCAGTGCAGTACTGGTCTGGGACCAGTGAGAGTGGTACATACTATGACGCTGACTTTGGGTTGGTTGAGACTGGTCTGGAACTAGTGGTACACTCTCTGAGACTGCGACACTGGTTTAGGACTAGTGGTAGGAGTGATACCCACTATGACGCTGACTTTAGGTTGGTTGAGACTGGTCTGGGACCAATGGTACGCACTTTGAGACTGACTTCGGGTCAGTGGAGAATGGTATGAGACATTCTCGATCAATTCTTCTTCTTCATAGTTCAGCAGAGCTAAGTAGAGCAGAGCAGAGCTAGAAGAACCAACAGAGCTGAGCAGAGCCAGCAAAGCTGGGCAGAGCAGTGCAGGGCATTGATGGCAGAGATAGTACAGTCAGACTTATGGATCAACGGATGGAGTTCTCCCTAGTTGAGAGGGAGTGTTAAATTGGAAACTAAGGCCAAACTCCATGTGGGTCGGCTTATTTATGGCAGCTGATATTTTTATTGGAACCCTCTCGTCGAGAGGTGTAGAATTGATCCAAAGATCAACCGATTCCGATAAGTATTTATGGAGATATGGATTTATTTTGTTTATGTAATTATGATCAAGCCGACTAGCTCTTATGAAGGCTCTAGAAGCCCAAACGTCATGTCTATTCATCATATACATTTTAATATAAATATAAGAGGATTTGATGTCATTTGTACACAACTCTTGAGTGATCTCCTCCTCTCCATGTCTTGGGTTTTTGGAGGAGTGAGACACCAAGAGAAGGCAATAATATACACAGTGGTAATATCTACACGTTGTTCATGATCAGGACGTAGGCAATGATATAATACGCCGGCAATACACATAGCAAGTGCATAGAGCTGAGCTGCAGTGATAAAGAGGCAACACAGTCATGGTTATACGTTGGGCAATCAGGTATATACACAATGCAGTCATGGAACGCTGCCATACCCTAGATCTCGTGGCATGGTTGTATGAAACATTGTCAAACCCTAGATCTGGCAACGTGAGATACGTGGACACACACACACACACACATATATATATACGTTGTCCAGAAATACGCAATATGGAAATAAAGATATATATATTGGAACGCAGTCATGATGTTATTAAATGGAACGCTGTCATATGTATGGGTATGGAACCATAATATAATTCAAAGCAGTCAAAATTCATTCACGCAGATTAAGGAAACAGTAACACGCTGTTCATGAAGTCATTCACACGCAGATTATGGAAACATTAATACGTTGTTCATGGAGTAATACGTTGTTCATGGAAACCTATCCGTAGTCACAAGTAACAAAGGAGTCGTAGTTAAGGGAGCAGTCTCTGCAATGATGTTCTCAGATCTAGCAAACACAGATCAGGGTCTATGATTCGAATATCTCCAAGACTGTTGAATTACAGTGGCACGCTAATGATCTTTGAGATATCTAGCATTGCATTACACTACAGGGGATTCGAATTCAGTTATGAATATTCGTATGGCAGCAATTATGAATGTTCGTATGGCAGAGACATATGGTTATATGACACGGATTTCAAAGTGATCCTTAATATGACTGTATATGACAGTAACTTGGATGAGATACGAAGAGGGCTAAGATGCTACCTTGGATCTAGGAATCTGGAACTATAGCCTAGCTGCTTTGCTATGTTGCAAGCCATAGCAAGCAGCTAAGGCTGATATACATATGATTGTATGATGAAGCAACAAAAGTATAGCAACAACTTCATGATGTATGAGCAGCATAGTGAGTAGATCATGGACAACATAATGTAGAACATGGGCAGCATGATGTATGGGCAGCTTAGTGATGTATGAGATCATGAGCAGCATGATAATGCATGATGCATCATGATGGTGCTACACAGTAAGGTGCAACAAATGGACGAGATGCAGCACGATGATAGGTGAAGGAGTCACCTTGGAAAATCAGTTGAGGCAGAATGTCTTCAACTGATCTCATCGTTATGCGAAATGATCTATGCTAGATCTAGATAAGTCAAAGTGTTGACTTTTGTTGTAAATGTACTATCTCTCTCTCTCTTTCTTTGCTGAACTTTGAAGAACATAAAAGAAGAATTGATCAAGGGTTTCCCCACACATTGTGGGGTTTGTCCCTGGCTAGCACCACATCTTGTGTTCTCTTGTCTTGGCATGTCTTCTGTGATTTATATTTATGTTCTATCTGAAGTTTATCTTAATGCTGATGTGATTGCTAACTGTGAAAATTTAAATAAATTGCTCTAGCATAAAACATACCTAAACTTAATATAACGAGAATCCTTCTTATATCAATCTGTCAATGACAATCCCTATGGATTTCCAATCTGCATGTGCTCCCCCTAACATGAAGCCTTCCTATTTCACGGGCGATCTCTGTGGACCTGTAATCCTTCAATTGTTCTTCTCCCCTTGAACCTATTATGAATTTGACATATTTGACTTCCTATTTAGTCCATGTTGGCTATCTGTCAACTGTAGACATGTGCCACATACCTCTGCATAGACTCCCCCTGCTCAATATTCACCAAGCCAATAAGTCAAATTGCTCAAAATAGAGTATCACCCAACTCTTTAGCTGGATTGTTATGAATATAATTTATATAAAATAAAATAAATACAAATAAATATAAATAATAAATAATCATAGCAATGATTATTTAAACAGTCGTTAGTTAAAATGGAAAGGCGTGTCTAAAGGGCATGCCTAGTCATGAAGAGACAACTGCCTAGGTATATAAGTGGGCCACCATTGTAACATTCAACAATCCTTGTTCTATTATATGTCAATAAAATATTATTTACAATATATTTGTGTATTTTTATATTTAAAATGAAACAAGCTACAATGTTTTTCACTACAGTGGTACCAAAGCCATTCGACCCTTGGACATTATCTGCTACACAATCTACCATCAAGCTTAGATCCTGAAATTATGGAGACATATTTTGAAGAATTAGGCAAGTCTCGTAAATCTAAATTTGAGTTGTTAAGTGAAATTCAAGAATCATTACAACAAATAAAAAAATCATTTACAGAATCCCTAACAGTTTTCAAAACTTCAAATTTAGCACTTTTAATAGAAGTTGACCTTAATGTCAATGAGGATGAAATCATGGAAAAAAGGAAAGGATTTACGAAGAATAGCGAAGAAGAATTACAACATTCTATAGAAGATTATTATAAAGAAGTAAAAAAAAATCAATGAATGAAAAGCATGGGGAATGTTGTAAAAGCTCTTATTTTACTTCCCTAGATTATAGCAAGTATCCATGCAATTCCTCCACTTAACTTGTCTTCTCTATGTGGAGCACGAGAATATGAATCAGGACTAACCTTTCCTGCATAAACAAGTCCAGAAAAGTTCCAATCTTCGCAAGATTACAAGTGCAATAAATCAAGCCCATACAGGCCATTGGATGGAAGTCCATTGAGTAAAAAAAGTAGCTTTGTTGTGCAAATATATTTAGCAAATGAGGATTGCATTGCCACCCGGAGCCCTTATAATGAGATACTAAAGGAAGCTAGCCAATCTGTGGGAGGGAGGCTCTGGAATGCAAAAGAGAAAGTATCAACATTTCCAAAGGATGCATTAGATGATCTTCTAAATTCTTTGAACATGATATCTTCACTTTATATAGTTGTTGAGGCTATTCCACCACTAGTATGGCTAGATCCTTGGGCCACAAGAAATCTTGGTAGTTGGAAGTTTGTCCAATCATAATTAAAATATGGAGAAGCTCCTTTAGTCACGCAAATCTGATGGCAGGTAGAGCAGCATATGCTAAAGACTAACTCTAAAAGGAATATGCAAAAAATTAAAGTCAGGATTTTTTGTTAAGTTATGGTATGTTCTATGCTTATAACAGTTTACTTATCTTTCTTATTATTATTCACAGATTAGCAATCACATGTACATAAAGTAAAGTGCAGATAGAACATTAAATGATCGATAGAAAACAAGCCAAGACAAGAGACACAAGATGTGGCAACTAGCCAGGGACAAACCCCAATGTGGGGAAACCCTTTGATCAAATCTTCCTTTATCTTCAATAATTCAGCAGAGAGAGATAGCACATAAATGTGATTTACATCAGCAGCACCAAACCCTAGATCAGCGACATCAGCATCACCGGCATTAGCGTCATCGACACCACCGGCATCAGCATCATCAACATCATGGACATTAGCATCATCGGCATCACCGGCATCACCGGATTTCCAAGGAGAGTCAGCTTCACCTACTGCACAGTTCTAAGAGAGAGTCTAATGGTCAACGCTGGTCAAACTTTTGATCTGTAGTTGCAGCCCTAAATTCTGCGTCCTTCCTTCCATACGTGTGAGAGAAGAGTCCCTTTCTGCGCAATAGGAGAAGAGCCTCTTTTCTGCGCAGGAGAGAGAGAGAGAGAGAGAGAGATGTGTTGAGATGTGTGAGTGAAAATGAGGAAAAGACCTCCTGTATTTATACACAAATGTTGATGATTGAATAGATGCGACTGTTGGGCTTCTAAGCCTACATGAGTTGCTGGTCGGCTTGATAATTATTCCATAATCAAAATAAATTCATATCTCCATAAATACTTATCAGAATCGGATGATCTTTAGATCAATCCTACACCTTTCGACAAGAGGAATCTAATAAAAATATTATCAGCCATGAATACGATGACCCACATGGAGTTTTTCCCTAGTTGCCAATTTTAGCACTCCCTCTCAACTAGGGAGAACTCCATCTGCAATTCGTCTATCGGTCGCTACTATTCATCCATCAAAAGCACTGCCCTGTACAGCTTGACCCCTACTATGCTCTGCTCTATCCCACCTGCTCTGCTCTATTATGTTCTGCCTTATTCTGATCTGCTCTGTTCTGCTCTGCTCTACTTTGCCCAAATTATGAAGAAGAAGAAATGATCAAGGATGTATCATACTGACTCAAAGTCAATCTCAGAGTGTGCACCACTGGTCCTAGACTAGTCCTCAACCAACCCGAAGTCAGTGTCATAGTGGGTACAACTCCTACCACTGGTCCTAGACCAGTATCATTCTCCACTGAATCAAAGTCAGTCTCAGAGTGTGTACCACTGGTCCCAAACCAGTCCTCAACTGACCCGAAGTCAGTGTCCTAGTGGGTACAACTCCTACCACTGGTCCTAGACCAATCCTCAACCGACCCGAAGTCAGTGTCATAGTGGGTACAACTCCTACCACTGGTCCCAGACCAATATCATTGATCCTAGATTAATGAAGGTCATCCTAGCATAGGGAGTACGATAGATACAACGATGCATCTAGTGGTACTACTATGGTCCCTATCCTCATTTCCCTGCTCATTGATCAGATGAGAGGTACTTCCCATGAGTCCCAGACTGCATGGATAGGATGCCTCGACAGGAGAACTAATCAATCCTGTCCACAGGAGAGCGAATCATCCTGTCCCACAAGAGAGCAAATCATCTTGTCCCACAAGAGAGTGAATCATCTTGTTCACAGGAGAGCGAATCATCGTGTCCATAATCGCCATGGAGAACACATCAACTAGGCCTCACAGGAGAACTAATCATCCTACTATGCAATCGTCATGGAGAACACATCATCCAGACCTCACAGGAGAACTAATCATCCTGCTACATAATCGTCATGGAGAACACATCATCTAGACCTCACAGGAGAACTAATCATCCTGCTACATAATCGTCATGGAGAACACATCATCCAGACCTCACATGAGAACTAATTATCCTGCTATATAGTCACCACGAGGTATCATAGGGAAAGTTTTGATTCTTTTACCCTGTATATGTACACCACCAGGGGAAGGTGAGTCACCCTGTGGTCATATGTCACTCCAAGAAGTACCCCGCGCCCCCCATAGCTCCCAGAGATCAATATATCATACAAGGCCCTCATCAGAGGGTCTTTGAACGACACCAAGTCGTTCTTGGAAAGTCGAGAATTTGACTTTTCATAAGGGCTTTGTCAAGATGTTGGCAACCTGTTCATCTATACCGATATGTTGGAGCCTTATAACTCTCCGCTGCACCATATCTCGAATATAGTGGTCCCTGATATCGATATGCTTGGAGCGATCATGAAATACGGGATTCTTTGACAAACAAATCCCACTCTGGTTGTCACATAAGATCATGGTGGTATCCAATGTAAATCCAAACAGCTCACTGAAGAGATTTCGCAACCAGACTGCCTCACAGGAGGCCATGCTAGCTGCAATATACTCTGCTTCGGCAGTGCTCAAAGCCACCAACTTCTGCTTGCTGCTCATCCAGGATATCGAAGTAGATCCCAAGGAGAAACAACACCCAGAAGTGCTCTTACAATCCTCCACATTGCCTGCCCAATCAACATCAGTGTATCCAAGGAGTCTCACATCTTTGGCAGTGTATCTTAACCCATAAGTGATTGTGCCACGAAGATATCTCAACAGATTCTTGGCACCAATCCAATGTATGTGGTGAGGTTCAACCATATGTTGACTCAATGTGTTGACAACAAAGCATATGACGGGACGAGAGTTCACTAAGAAAATTAATGCTCCGACGAGTTGCTGATACTCGGTAGCATTTCGTAAAATAGGTCCAACAACACTACCACTTAACTTCTTAAAGTCAAGCTCCATCAGGGTAGTTACAGGCTTGCAGTCCACCATACCGAATCTTTCCAATATCTTCACCACATATTTTCCTTAAGATAGGAAAATTTCCCTTGGCTTCTGCCACACTTCAAGTCCTAGGTCCTTCATTTCAAATTCAGAAGCCAACTCCCTCTTACATTTGTGAATGAGAGGGTCCGCGCCTGTTAGGAAGAGGTCATCCACATACAGCACCAGTATGAGAGGTTTGTCATCTTCAACCTTAAAGTAAAGGTTAGGATCAGCTTCACTCCTAATGAATCCCAGCTTCATCAAGTAGCTATCATTCCTCTCATACCATGCTCGAGGTGCTTGCTTCAACCCATAAAGAGCTTTGTTCAACCTGCATACATGAGATTTTTTTATCATAAATCTCAAATCCTTTGGGTTGCTCCATATAGACCTCTTCTTTGATCGAACCATGCAAGAACGCGGTCTTGATATCCATCTGATGTAGGTTCCATCCTTGTGAAGCCGCAAGGGCTATGATCGAGCGGATGGTCATATATCTAGCAACAGGTGCAAAAATCTCATCATGGTCTATAACCTTCCTTCTGGGAGAAGCCACGAGCGACAAAACGAGCCTTATACTTTTCCGTACTTCCATTTGCTACATGCTTTATCTTGTAAATCCATTCAGAAGTGACAATTGTCTTATCCTGGGGTCTGGGAACTACTTCCCAAACATCATTCTTCATAATAGACTCATATTATTCGGTCATAGCGTCCTTCCATACTTGATGCTTGACGGCATCTGAGAATGATGAAGGCTCATTTTGTATGATTGTTCTCATGATGGTCAGGTATCCCTGATACCTGTTAGGTTTCTTACTTTCACAGAAGGTTCCTCGGGGTGCAGTGTGTCCTTCAGCATCATCAAGTAGCCCCTTAAGCCAAGAGGGCCTTTTCCTAGAAGAGGAAGGCTCAGGTGGATCAATAGGATCCATGGGTTCTTCCACATCAGGAATTGTTTCATCATCCTTTCCTTTCAG
Organism: Pinus taeda; assembly: GCA_000404065.3. Classification (NCBI taxonomy): domain Eukaryota; kingdom Viridiplantae; phylum Streptophyta; class Pinopsida; order Pinales; family Pinaceae; genus Pinus; species Pinus taeda. The sequence goes on from APFE031290930.1 coordinate 151,078, forward strand.
TTCCCTGGTGTCGACTTCTTGAGAGCTCCTCATAGTCGGAAGATTGTCCACCTTGCTGAGAGCCATATCTTCGTCAAAGGTGACATCATGACAAATCATGACTTCCCTTTGACCTGCTACATAGATTCTATAGCCCTTAGTATTTTCACCATAGCCCACGAAGATCCCTTTCTTTCCAGATGCACCCAATTTATTCCTTTTCTCTTTCAGCACCATGAAAATATACAGGGCTTCCAAAAACTCTAAAATGAGATACGTCAGGTTTCTTACCGATGAACATTTCTTCAGGAGTCTTGGAACCCAATTCTTGATGAGGGCATCAATTTTGTACATATACGGCGGTGCTTGCAGCTTTGGCCTAAAGAAACTTCGGAAGTCTTTAATCATGGAGCTTGGCACGGACAACTTCCACAATCGTATGGTTCTTCCTTTCCACCACACCATTCTGTTCAGGAGAATATGGTGTAGTAGTCTCCCTCTTAATGCCAGCCTCTTTACAAAAGTCATGAAACTCGTTAGATTCATATTCAGTTCCATTATCAGTCCTTAAGATCTTGATCTTCTTTTCAGTCTCGATCAAGGCTTGAGATGTGTCACAAGACATAACACCTAGTAGACTTCCTCCAACCTGATATAATGAATCAACTCGAAACCCAAGAGTGAAGGCATCTTTAAATTGGTTTTCCATGGACGTACCTTGCCATTGATGTAAGCCACTTTGTAGCCTTTGTCTTCCATTGCCGAAATGGACACCAAGTTCTTTTTGAGGTCAGGTACATATAATACATCCTATAAGTGGATTGTATTACCTTGATTCAATTTAAGAGACATTGCCTACACCTTTCACGGGATCGTTCATATTATCTCCAAGGACAATTTCCAAGTTAGTTTCTTTCTCTATCAGATTATGGAGTTCTTCGTAACCAGTGAAGTGCCTTGAGGCACCACTATCAATAAGCCAAATTCCCAGTTACTCCGAAGGAGCAGAGGTAGATAGAGCAACTGGTAGATAATATTCATCCTGCTTATTGTCAACCATGTTAGATTCATAACTGGAATTTCTAGTCTTCTTGAATGATTGTCCTCTTCCTTGATTTCTAGCACTCCTTTTACCTCTACTATTAGATTTTCCATTCCTTTGATTGCCATGAGAGGGATTTTGATCATCGTCTCGGTGTGAGTCCCTTCTATCAGGGCACTCCCTTGCATAGTGACCTGCTTTATCACAAATGTAATATCATCCTTTTCTTCCACCCTTAGGTCCAACCTTTCTTTTTGATTTAGCCCCGAAATTATTTCTTTTCTTAGCATGAGAAGAAAAGGCAGTAGGAGGACCTTTAGGCATGGGCATTTCTTGCTCTTCTATCCTTGTTTCTTCTTGAATGCATCTTGCCATTAATTCCTCGAAATCAAGAATTATGTTATTGTTGAGAAGAGTAGTCCTGAACACTTACCATTCGGATGGTAATCCTCTAAGAGTAGTGAGTGCCATTTCCCTATCAGTAATAATCTCCCCAATAGATAGGAGATCGTTCTTGATCTCAGTGATTCTTAAGAAGTATGCTTGCATACTCTCATCTTTGCCCTTCTTAATTTCCTTCAGCTTATTTCTAAGACACAAGACTTGATTTGCATCATTAACTTTAAATAAACTCACAAGTCTATCATAGATTTCGTTGGAGGTGTCAGGTCGGAGATGTAGGCCACCAAGCACTTGTCGATAGAGTCCCGGATGATCTTCTTTGTTTTGACTTTGTCGGTTTTCCATTTGTTCCTGGCAGCAACGAGTGCATTTGATGGAGGCTCAACAATATTGTCTCTCACATGGTCCAACACTCCTTGATCTTCTAAGGTTAGATCGAGAGACATCTTCCATCCGTGATAGTCATCGTTCTCACGGAGCTTGTCTTCGACAGGGAAGAGTGTTGAGGACCCCATAGTTCTTTTAGGATAGCCTTGCCAATCTTCTCTTCGGTGATTGCTCTTGCTCTTGCTCGGGCTTTGTCTTCACCTTAGCTCTAATACCATGTTAAGTTATGGTATGTTCTATGCTTATAACAGTTTACTTATCTTTCTTATTATTATTCACAGATTAGCAATCACCTGTACATAAAGTAAAGTGCAGATAGAACATTAAACAATCGACAGAAAACAAGCCAAGACAAGAGGCATAAGATGTGGCAGCTAGCCAGGGACAAACCCCAATGTGGGGAACCCTTTGATCAAATCTTCCTTTATCTTCAATAATTCAGTGGAGAGAAATAATACATAAATCTGATTTACATCAGCAGCAACAAACCCTAGATCAGCGACATCAGCATCACCGGCATCACTGGCATCAGCATCATCGGCATCACCGACATCAGCATCATCAACATCACCAGATTTCCAAGGAAAGTCAGCTTCACCTACTGCGCAGTTCTGAGAGAGAGTCTGATGGTCAACACTGGTCAAACTTCCGATCTGCAGTTGCAGCCCTAAATTCTGCATCCTTCCTTCCATACGTGTGAGAGAAGAGTCCCTTTCTGCGCAGTTGGAGAAGAGCCTCTTTTCTGTGCAGGAGAGAGAGAGAGAGAGAGAGAGAGAGAGAGAGAGAGAGAGAGATGTGTTGAATGTGTGAGTGCAAATGAGGAAAAGACCTCTTGTATTTATACACAAATGTTGATGATTGAATAGATGCCACTGTTGTGCTTCTGAGCCTACATGAGTTGCTGGTCGGCTTGATAATTATTCCATAATCAAAATAAATTCATATCTCCATAAATACTTATCGGAATCGAATGATCTTTAGATCAATCCTACACCTCTCGATGAGAGGAATCTAATAAAAATATTATCAGCCATGAATAAGATAACCCACATGGAGTTTGGCCCTAGTTTCCAATTTTAACATTTTTCTATATGGAAGCAGGCAAATTGCAGCTAAATTTGAATATTAGCCACAGCTGGTAGCAGCTTTCCGTGGTATTCCAAAATCTAAATGAGTTGCTAAAGAAAGGTTATGGATGTTTCATGTTTCTTCTTTAGTAGCTGTAGAAGGAACTCTTTCCTAATTGAATGTTGTGGTAGTTGATGTGGAACCATTGGATCATTTTGTGCAACATGCCTTTGAGGCTCTTCCAAACCTTCTTGGAATATACGACAATATGCCTTAATTACATGGAGAGTCAACTTCTGCCATTTCAACAAAATGGAATAAGATTTGTTTTGGAGCAGGGTGGATGTGCTCTCATACTAGATGCAATGGGACTAGGAAAGACCTTGCAAGCTATTGTTGTTACATCATGTCTCAAAGATGCTTGGCCAGTTCTCGTTATTACTCCATCTGCATTGCGTTTACAGTGGATTCGTTGTTGTTCCAAATGCTAGACCCTAACCCTAATACGAGGATTACCATTCCGAAGATCACGTAAATTCCATGGGTCAACAGTGAAGACGATGGGAGTTGGGCCGAGCCAAATTCCCCATGCTTGAATGACTCGTTTTTTTCTCTTCTTCAAGCGAATTAGATCTGAATCAGCCCTTGGTAGAATGAGAAAGTAAACGGGTATTGTGATTCATGTCTGAGCATCCTATCAAAGCAACTAGTCGACCATTATTGTAACCGAGAGCATATCAAAGGGACACAACTGCACAAACGTGTGCAATGTCTATCTGGAAAACAAAAAAATAAATACAACTATTATTAAATTATAAAGTTATATTATAATAACTTTTTATAAAGTTACTTTAAATAATAATTATTATAAATTAATATTTATACAAAAAATATATATATATATATATATAATATATATATAATATTATATAATATATATATATATATTAATTAAATATAAATATAAATTAAATGGATAAGGCTGGCAGTACCACTTACACTTAGTGAGAATGACATGAACAAGGTGAAGAAAATTGTTAGCATGCAAGGTGAAGGAAATTGTTTGCCATTAAAGATTTAGGACAAAGCTTTTGAAGAGAGGGGCAATGTTATGAACATAAATTATACAAAATAAAATAAAATATAAATAATAAATAATTAGAGTAAATGATTATTTAAATAGTCGTTAGTTAAAATGGAAAGGCATGTCAAGACATGCCCAGTCATGAAGGGGCACCTGCCAAGGTATATAAGCAAACCCCCATTGTAACATTCAACAATATTTGTTCTATTATATATCAATAAAATATTATTTACAATACATTTGTTTATTTTTATATTTAAAATACAAGAAGCTAAAGTGTTTGTCGCTACATGGACCATTTTGACTCTGGTCATTATCAGATGCATCTGCTAACTCATTATGACCTTTTTCTTTCAGGAAGCCTTATAACATCACTGTTGAAACCTTCTTGTCTTCATGCTCTTCTTGCTCATCTTGTACTTGCTTTCTTTTTCACACCTTCTTATTGCACTCGTCAAGATTTCCATTCGTGGTTGATTCCATCTTATATATGTAGTGAGGAGCTATGTGCCCATAGTTATGACATTTATAACATTCCTTATCAAGGTTGCATCTGCACTCTGGAGCTGTGTGTTCGTAATTATGACATTTGAAGCATTCATAATCTCTGCTCAAAGAAGAATTCAGGTCAAGATGTATATGTTGATAATCAAGGGGATCCTGATATTAAGGAATCAAACAAGGATGTTCCAAAGGAAGGAGTTGAAGAAATGAGTGAAGAATTGCAATCATGTTTTTTGATGTAACACATTTTTCGTGTAGTAGGGTCCATTGAAAGTACACAACATGGGTACTCGTTGGATGCAAAATTAAATTTTGCATCTAACGAATGCTCCCACTAGAAATTTGAGTAAAATTGTATGGAGATGAGTTGAAAATAGTAAATATAAGTTGAAAAAGTAGTTTTTTCTTTTTTCCTCCAAAACTTGATGAGGTAATCTAATCTTATTTTATTATTTCCACTATTATTTTATAATATTCTTTGGGAGGCCCATTATATACCTCAAAATTTCTCTAATGCAATCTGTGATTCATAGTACATACTATGTACTAATATGTTCTTAAACATTGAATGAAAACATTTGATTACAAGCATGGTTAATGTACCTTATAATGGATGACCCATCTTCATCTGATATGTAAACTAAATGTCACAAAGCATTCACTAGAGCATTATGGAGGGCCTTTGAGGCTAGCTATTTGTAGATCACATAGGGTTGTTGGCTGGCAAGTTGAACAGAATGTGAGAAAAGTTTCTACTGGGGGTCACCCACTTGGGTGGGTAACAGATACCATCTGAAAACACCATCAATGTGAAACCTCATACAACATGAGGTGTAAGTTGTAACGGTAGGCACATGCCCAAAAGGTGAAATCATTTATTTCCTGTCATCTTAAATGCCATGCATCGGTAGAAGAAAAAAGAGGACATTCAAAATTTGCTTTTTTGGAAAGACGGTGCTGTAATTTGACATGGCACAAGTGCATACTTTTATGAATCGGCATGCAAAACTGTAAAACCATGTACATGACCACATGTAGATCATATAATCCAAAAGCTCCTAATACAAATCAAGCATCCTTAGAAAAGCATTGCTATAGTTTTCCAATTCACACACATAAGCATGTGGCTAGATGCCTCATTGTTTGATTTACATACGAAAGACTTCAAAATGAACAACAGGATATTTATGGTTTTACACATCAAAAGAAAAGGAAGGCAGCCCATAAACGCCCAAGTTAGAACAGACATCTACTACAGGTCTTCTAACTAATTTATTTAGTCATATCTGATTTGCATAATGAATCAAACTGATTTCAGGGTATTATGAATCAAAGATATCTTACTTGAACATAGTATTTTATCTACAGAAACAATCTCTCTTGCATATACAATAAATGATGGAGAAAACAAGCACTTAGAAGAAAAAGAAACAGATAAAGGGACTCTGAAAACATGGATTGGAGTATTTCAGAACTTCACTCACCTTCTTTGAATTGACATGAGGACCCATCTTTACATTGTTGCTCGTAAATTTCAAAAGTGGCAGAAGAGCAAAAGGAAGCTCAAAAGAAAGAATCATCTGAAACATTCATAGTTATTAGTCAGTCCATAACCATGCTGAAAGCAAATAGGTTCTGTTTAATAAAGGAACAAATGGGCCAGAATGTTTAGGTAAAACAGAGAGAAGAAATGAAATGAAAGTATATTAATGTCCACCAATGACCAAAATAGGGCAAAGGGACTGTAAAGTACAACATATCAAAGTAGAAAAACCTACCAAGATGGGTTATACCTACCGAAGACATGACAATGAGATTTCCAGCACCACTAGAGCCCCCAATAAGAGCAGCAACCAAGCTAGGGATTATTGCAACGCATCTTGTAAGCATATTCCTAATCCATGGTGCAAACCGTAATTGTAAAAATCCCTGTAATAAATAAGAAAGTAATATTAGTCATATTATCAGAAGGACAAGAAAATATTACAATTAACAACAATAGAAAGTCCTCAGAAACACTTTTTGGCAAAAAAAGCAGTCAGAATCTACAGGATATGTTTGAATAACAAAACATTAGAGTTACCAGAACAATAATAAGCTGAAGCTTGTATAAGTATTAAGCATGCACACCACAAAAAGGTATTTTTTGCAGTTTTGATCAGTGTACCAGGCCTGGTGCTGAAATCTAACATCCACTGCCTACCCTAATATAAAAAGCTGCATAAACAAATGTATAATGTTTTAGTTTTTATTGGGTATATTCGTTGTTGACCTCATAGCTTTTCTGGTTATACGGGAACAACCTTAAGCAATTTATGATGATTATGGATGATTGCAAAGTCGTTTGAAGCTTCAATCATCACCAAATTACTACTACTGCAAGGCTTCTCTTATTAGTAATTACTTACAAGAATAACCCTTATAGCAAACATCATTTTCATTCTCATTCATTTAGACAACTCGAACTTCCTCCAGATCACCTCCCTGGACTGGAAATCAAACTGCTGCCTCTAGTATATGCACTGGCTGACTGGCCTGCACAGATCTGCTCTACTTTGCCTCAGATCTCCCTCTGATCTGCACCAATCTCACTCTAGAGCTTCTCCAATCGGATCTGCTCTGATAGCATGTGAAATTTCCACGAACTGCAATAACTGGAAATTATTCTCCTAACTTATGCAGTTTATTTGTCTTTTGTTAATTTATTTAACGACAAATATTAAATAACTGACACTGCAATTCTTCACAAATAAAAATACGTTGAGGACTATAAAATATTGGAACTGAGAAAGTAACGCACACACACAAAATAAATTTGACACTGTTGTTTTTGGACAATTGTCTCGAGAAAAAACCCTAAGGGAAAACCAATGCAGCAGATGAGGGTTTTATTATTATTCAGCAATTTGAGAAATTACAACTAGTTGTCGTAGAATGGAAAACCTCTAGCAAATATTGATCTCCACTGTCAAAATAAACTGGAGACTCACTGTCTCCCTCAGCAACAAGATTTGGCCTCTCCCAACCAATTCGCACTTCCTAAGCCTATTCGCACCACCTGGCTGGAACGTGCACTACTGGGCCTCAGAAATTCGTACAGCCTCTAGGAAATCATCCCTGCAAGTAAAACTGCCTCCAACAGCTGCTAGACCTACTCGCTCTGCCTTTGGTAAATAGTTCCGGCAACTGGCAATTGAAACATGGTCTATCCTGCAACTCACACTAGATAAACTAGCTAACTCACACTACTAAATCAACCTCCTTTGTGAACTGAATCGATCCCTTTCTTGCCTCTGGAAACTAGAAATCATTATGGAAATTTTCTCCGGAAGATTTCCTCCCAAATCTCCGCTGAAACCCCTTCTTTCGGTGCCTCCATAGATTCAACTGCGCCTCCATAGGTTCAACTGCGCCCTTGCTGAATACTACAAGTAGGTAACTCAAACTACTCAAATGATACTTGATGTCTTCTCCAAAACCCTACTACCTACTCTTATAGTCTCTTATTGGAGTCTCAACAACCACAATCACATCTCCACTGATGGCTAAGATCATCTTGACCATGTTAATTAACTTTTCCAGAAGTCTCTAGAGAAAGATCGACCTCCCTCAATTAATTTGATTTAATTAACCAGATTTCCTAAGTTAGATTTAGGAAATAATAAATTATTGGTTAATTAATCTATTTGAGGTGTCTCTAAGGTATTTTGATGAAACGTTTTCTAGGTTTTGGAGATCTTGTGTTCCTTAGCCTCTAAGACAACATAGAGGCTAGAACCTTTGTCCGTTGCTACCAAAGACTTAAGATTTGTATGCATCATTGACCTTGGTGCAGTATTCAACAGTCAATTCTTAACAGGGAAACCTCACTTTTCAGCAGTTAAAGTTTCTCAAGGAATACACATTTCCCAATGCACTTGGTCCCAGAAAGCAAAACTTAACCTAGTCTCAAATTGCTCAAAATAAAATATAGACAACATGCCACGTAGAAATTTTTGCAAAAGATGAAGGCATTAGGTAGAAAAGGGAAGTCAACAGTGGTCTAGTAAAATGTGGGGATTCCAAGTGGTAGAACAATCTCAAATCATGACCAAATGGTACATGGCACATGCATTACATCAAAAAAAAAAAATCAAAATTGGTAAGACAAAACCTACGTGACAAAATCCTTAGATTCCTTGGTGCATTGGAGATCCATATTTATTGCATGGTGATGTCCTCATTTGATGCCATGTGGCGGTTGTTGCCTCAAAATTTAGTAGGTCTAATGAAAGGTCTCATGCGGAAAAAGCCAAACTAAGACACAACAATAAGGTGGTTGCCACTATCACCTTACCACTCCACCTCCTACTCTTTAGTGGAATTTCACCACATAGGAGGCTTCCTAGTATATATCACCTAAAAGATCTTCTAAGTCAATAGGTTCAATGTGATATAAGTGGATGACTTAATCAAGGTATTTATTTGGATTAGGGCACAATTCTTTAAGTTAAGGAGCAACTCACCACAAACTAAGTCTTGTAAAGAGTACTTGAGGCCTACAGTTCTGAGATATGATTCAACAAGAGTGAATCTAGGCATACAAGCCAATGTTGCACAAAGTGGGGACGAAACAGGGACATCTTTTGGTAGTGGGGACGCGGAAGCATCATTTTCCAAAAATCTAGGAAGTGAAGCATCTCGAAAGCATCTACTATATATATCTATATATATATATATATATATATATATATATTTGCATTTATATTAAATGAACATCCAAAATACCAAATTAGTTGTAGAAGACATGAAAACATGCATATTTTTACATAAATCAAGATAGATATGGCATCCATTGTACATCAATGATTAACTATTCCAGCATCAACCATCTACAATCTAGATTCCTCTTCTCTTGTCTAGCCTTTGCCTCTACTTCAATTCTATAGGGATTTTAGTCAACATTGCCTAATTTTGATCAAACAGCTTAATCCAAGCCTTATAATATGGTAGAGAAAGCTTAACATGCCTGATCAATGATTTTGACTTGAGTAAAGGGTACATAATTGCTAAGGCCATGACAAAGGAGTTCAACAATCAATAACACCAACACTTGGGGGGGGGGGGGGGTACATATACGGCTTGTTGCTCTTGATTAAATGCCAATCACATGCCCTCATACATGATATAATCCAATGAAACACCACAATCCCATTGATCTTGACAACTGTTAAGTCTGCTGAATTTTGAATGGGATATGAAATTCTATTTTTTCCACATGAAGTCTGATGAGGTTGGAACCACTCTCAAACATCATAAGTCATTTCATGGTACTGTTAAAAATTGAAGTAAAAGGATGGAAATGGAAGATAAAGGAGAATGTCACTTTTACTTTAAGAATTTAACATTACCATTAGGGAGTGCCTTGGGAGTATTCGGAAAGTGTAGTTCCTCACAGAACAATTCGAAATTTCCAAAAACAAAAACAGCCCCACGGAACTATCCACCTTCTCTCGGATCTGCTCGCGATCCGTGATGGATACATGCCCGAACCTCCACAGATCTGCACCCGATCCTTTTTGGACCCATGGATCGGGAAATAGGAACCACGGATCGAGCAAGAGGAGCCGTGGATCGAGGCCCCACGAATCCATTTTTGCAGGAACTGCCAAAAAAAAGACGTTCTGCAGATCTGATTTTCCGATCTGTGGTTCCGCCAAAGGATCGGTGGCAGACCCGTACAAGACGCGGATCTATCGTTGGATCCTTGGGGGGGGGGGGGACGGTTCTTGCAACACTGATACAAGCACAAGAAAAAGGTTTACTAGGTATGATCAACAATAGGAAAAGGCAAACCTCCAAAAGGCCCTAAGTTGAAGCCTTTGTGAAGAATTAGGGTTTAAAAGGCCCTAAATTGCTTAAGGTTGATGATATTAGCCCTGTTGTCGCGCAAATTGACACGACAACGCTCAGACCAGGGGCTGTCACTCTAATCCCCGATCCCTCCGTTTAAGCCTGTCTCCCGCGGCTAAGGTGGGTAGACCCTGTAAGATTGATGAAGACCAACTGTCGACCAGTTGGTTGGGAGACACGAGACACGATACGATAAGCACTAGATGAATTGGATTAATTAAGTAGACCAGTGCCTTGAGAGATTGTTACTGAAATGATTACTTGTTAAATGACATAGGGACATAAACCGTGACCAGCAACCATTTGTCATCAATGAAATCACTTGACCAAAACTATATCCAGCAACTGAAAACCTCGGAAAGATAAATGCTCAAAACCACCACGGGAATCGTAAGTTATTAACCAGATATCAATTTCGCGTCTCGACTTGAAAAATTCAAAACTCAGCGTGAAAGATAAAGCATGAAAACCACTGAATCTGGTAAAAATAAATTTTCCACGATAAACTTTATGGCCTTTTCAGACAAAAATTAAACCTAAAACTCTAAAAAAGGAAATTTT
>APFE031290934.1:7768-73828 GCA_000404065.3 Pinus taeda
GAGAGAAAAAATATGGAGAAAATCGATGGAGGATGGTGGATACAAGGCTGTGGGGGCATAATAAGACTACTATGTGGTTGAGTTACGAGGAGAAACTGAAGAAAAGGTGGTGAGAATGTGCAAGGAGGAGTGCTCATTACCTTTAATGGCTATTTTCGGTTATGAGTGCTAAGCTGGCAAGGTGTACGTTGCCCAGATTAGGACCGTTGGTCCCCACCTACTTGGTCATCATGACCCCCCTTGTAATCATCCCTTCATTACTACATTGGAGTTAAGTCTTCCTCCCACTACCTGTCCTTCACATCTTTTGCTTCAGTTGACTGTGTGCATGTGTGTGTGATATCTCGGTTAAGTGGAGTCAACTAAATGAAGGTGGCCAAGTTAACTGGCAACCTTTCCCTCTTTTGATTTCAACCATCTCATTTTTTTCGTATGATTCCTAATTACACAAATGCAGATAGAGGAGTGACTTGGCTACTTACCTGTAATCCGAGTGTATTTGCTACCATCGACTGTGAGGTGTTATGGCTTTCTCTGCTGCATGCCTTCATTTTCCTTCATGCATACCATCTCCGCTTGTTGATGTGTTGTTGTGTGTTTTTGTAGGTTCTTATTTTTTTGGAACTAAGCTACATGTGCCTTTTCAACCTTCAGATGTGTTGTCCCTTGCTGTTGGTGCTGGACTTCTATGGGATCAATTGCTACAAGAATTCCTACAGGAGCTCCTGTAGCTGCTTCTCCCCTTGAAACTTTAGCTATTTCCCTGTGCTTGGAGCTCAAGAATGAAGCCAGAGGTGGAGATGAATGATGGAGGGATAGTAGGTAAGCTTCAGGTAAATTTAATGGTTCCTTTTCCTCCTTTTATTTTTGTTTTTTTCAAAACTGAAAAATTGTTTTTCTGTGTTTTTTCTTGGAAAGGAAAAAATAATAATGATGCTTGAAGTGTGATTCAGGCTTGGAAATGATGGTAAGGAGGTTTGAAGATGGTAAGAGGGATTATAGGTTCCTCATGAAGCTTTCCTTGTCCATCAAACTGCCTCCTGTAGACACTTTTGGCTCTCTGTAATTCCTACAGCAGCCTCCTATAGAAAAAGCAGAGCCTCCTGTAAAAAACACAATTTTGGAAGAAGAGGTACAGTGGGGTGAAAGAGATGCCAAAAATGATGGAGGAAGGTGTGTAGAAGATGAGATGGATGCTAGTATGAATGTCAGGGTCCCCTTGGCACCTTCTTCTACTCCATGTAGTCCTCCCGCAAACCTGCAATGCAATAAAAATTCATTTTTTCTTTCTCCTTTTTTTTTTTGAAAACAACTAGGGTGCCTTAGAGATGTTTTCACCTTAATTGCCTTCCCTAGGCACCTCTAAGGGAGGTTTTCACCCAGGCATCTTATTCTTTTCCCATTTTTTTTTACATCACTGGGTTGCCTCAAAAAAGGTTTTCAACCCAATGATGGAACTCAAGCGCCTCATGGAGGTTTTCACTTGAGTTCTTATTTTTCTCTTTTTTCTTCAGTGAGTGGGTGAAGTGGAAGCTAAGACATTATCCACAACCATCATTATTTTATTCAAATCTTTAATAAACTCTCTCTTGGAGAGGGGTTTCTTGTAGGCTTCCAACCGATGTCCATTGACAAGCATGTGGATGGCTTCATCACCAATGGTTCTTATCAGAATTGAACCATTGTCATTGCATTTCTCCATAGTGTAGGGTCCCAAGCATCTTTTCCTCAGCTTGCCTTTAAAATCCTCTTGAATCATAGAGTAGTATCTAATATCCCTCTTGGAATTGCTTCTCCCTGATATTTTTGTCATGCCATATCTTTCTTTGAAGCTGAACTACCTTTTTATGGAGAAGGGCTTGCCATCTATATTCATCCAATCCATTGAGCTGAACTAAGTTCTCCTTCTATGCATGGTTGAGGTCTAGGTCTAGCTGAGCTGCCATCCTTAAAGTATTGAATTCAAACTCTACTGAAAGCAAAGCCTTCTTCCCATAGACTAGTTCATAGGGTGTGAACCTGGTGGTGGTCTTCCATGTTGTGTTGTAAGCCCAAGTGGCCTCAACTAATCTGTCCGCCCAATCTTTTCTGCTGCTGCTCACTACCTTGGTTAGGATCCCTTCCAATGCTCTGTTAGTGACCTCCACTTGCCCATTGGCCTATGGATGGTAAGGGGTGGAAGTCTTGTGCTTGATCTTATGATGTGTGAGCAGGTCTTCAATTAGGTTGGAAGTGAACTGACTGCCTTGGTTTTTGACCAACTCTCTTGGAATGTTTTCTTCTTCTTCTTCCCCTATAGGTTCTTCAAATATGTCTGGATGTTCACCTAAGGGTTCTCCTTGATTGCAACCACCGAAGAAGAGAGAAGGTTGGATGTGTGAAGCAGTGGGGGTGTTGGGCAAAAATTTTCCTAAGTTATCTCTACTCCTACGAGGCATGAAAGGTAATATTTTTGGTTGGTTTTTTGTTTCTTTTTCCCCACATTGAAAGTACCTGCAGAAAATGAAATTGTGATTGAACAAAACAAATTGAAACTAGCTAAAATGAACTTGATGAATGGAAATTTTCAGAATTGAAAAGGAAAGCAAGGAAATGTAGAACTGAAAGAAAAGAAATGACTAGTCTACTTTTGCCGAAATAAACTATTAGAAGAATGTTGCAATAGGAAATAGAAGAAAGCAATAATCACAGAATACACTGACGCTTCCCCGACAACGGTGCCAAAAAGTGGTGGGTGCCAGTATTGCAGCAAGAATGTTGCAAATCCTAGGCTACCAACTTTACTTTTTTCAACCCTGTAGTTCGTAACAAACTTGGAAGCATCGGTGCTATATGCACAAGTACTAGTTCTCACTGCAGGTTGTCACTTGGTCAGCCGGCACGAGATCACTAGGAGCTCAAGCCAGCTTATATAGATTTTGGAAGAAGCTCTATGTGTGATGAAAGGAAAGAAAGTTTACTCTATAGATGTTATTCTAACTGCAGAAAGGAGGAGATTGGAATGTAAAGCAAAACCTAGTAAACCCTAATTAACAAGCTAATTCTACTTTTGCCAAAAACACTATGAAAACCATGAAATAAATGCCAATACTTACTGAAGGAAGTAAACAACATCTAACCATGCTATTTCTGGAAGTAAATAAGAAAAAAACATATTTCTGGATTTTTATGTGTTTTTATGTGAATTTAACATGCATCTAATTTATTGTGTGTGAGTGTGGCAGCGAATAGGTGGCTTTAGAGGGCGGTTTTGGAGCTTGGGAGAATGTAGGATGGTGTGGATGCGTCCTAGGAGGTCTTAGGTGGCCTTTTGGAGGCTTTTCACACACTCGGCCTTCAAAAGAAAGCCTACAGAAAAACTATAGGAGGACACAGGAAAACTACAGGAGGAAAACAGGGAAACTATAGGAGGCCTACAGGGGGAGTCCGAGAGCAATGAAGGAGAGAGAAAGATGATTGGGTTTGTTCAAGGAGAGAGGTATGAAAAATGAAGGAAACTAGGGCAGAATTGAGGTGAGGTTTGGAAGACCTATAGGGCATGGATCAGATGGAGGGTGTGATTACTAGTAAGCTGGCATACTACTGGAAGAGATTTGCTTCATAGAAACTGATAGTCAACCAAGAAAATCAAGCAACCAATGAAATGAGTGCATCCTAGAAAAAACAGAGTTTTACATTAAAATGGCCTAAACTATGATGTATACAAGGAAATGTTGGGAAATGTTGTAAGAAATGAAAGCATGCAAAAGAAATATTGCAAATCAAGAAGTGAACATGATAAAGAAGATCTAAAGCGAAGCAAAACTGGACTATCAAACTGCTAGAGAGCTGCAAACACTAGAAGTCCTAGGAATGAGGAAAATTCTGTGTTTTTGGGGCAGCAAGAGAGTCCTTGCCTCAAATCATGGTCCCAGAGGGAGGAAGAGAGGCCAAGGCACTATAGCTATCCTTTTGAATCTTCTCTGATGACTGTTTAACCTGCTATAGAAAGCACAAATGGAAGCAAGCTACTAAATCATCAAAATCAACCTATTCTTAACCATAGGAGAAATACATCTAACAACAAACTAATCTACAAACTAAAGAAAGGCATACAAATACAAGTAAAGAGAAGCTTGGCTGCTTGGATTGGGCCCTAACCCAAGAGCTTTAGCCCTCTGAGGTAAGTCAGTGATAGCTCAAAAAGCTTCCATCTTCATTATCAAAAAATAGCAAGATTCCATAAAACTTTCATAAAATAGTAAGCTCGAAATTTGAGCAAAGTTTACACAAGAAAAAAAAGTCAACCCTAGTGAGGCCCTAGGCCTCTCTACTTATACATCTGAAGCTACCAACAATTTCCTTAAAATCAGGGAGGATTGGCTCCCAAAACTCGAGATAAATATCAATCATCTTCCACTTGCTCAGTTGCCTTTTAGTGCATGATTCGACTGCCTGTACTTCGAGCTGAATGAAGGGGAATTCGAAGTGAGGAGCAATAAATGAGGGGAATTACCTCCTATAAGTCTTCTCCTCTGTCTACTTTGAGTTATTGCTATAGTTTGACCACTATATCCTTGACTTTGACCTCAAAATCCATCAATAATCTGCATTAAATACATGTCAGACCACATGGCATAATAATGAACTCAAATCACCCTATAAGCATAAATATAATTAGAAGATCATATAATAAGCTAAGAGAATGGTTGATTTGACTATGTTAGGAGGTAAAATGAGCCCATATAATTACCCATTTATGAGGCTCATCAATTATCTTTAGAGTGATTATGTAACAAAGTGACTTTTATTTTGTAGCATCTGTCTTTCTTTTATGAAAGTGTGAGTGAGAGTTAGAGGGAAACAAAAAGTGTGTTTTGATTTCTGAGAGTAATATGACGATGATTTTTTTGAGGTTTTATGAGTGCTAGTTGCCATTTGTCCCTGCATATACTTTGTGTGATAGCATTGAAACAAAATTCCTACATGGATTGACAATTAATGTGAGAGAAGGATCAATTCTTTTGAATTAAAAGGCCAATTAATCCACCCAACATTTTGGCGCTATTTCTAGTGAGGCTATAAAGGTGCATATCAAGGGGACTTCATTGGGGGATCAATATCATACCACGTGGGTTCATAATGGGAGATATATATTAAGGAGAAAAAGACACAATATATTGGGCATATAGTAGGGGGTAAAGGGTTTTAATATTGGCATGTATATAAAATGGAGCTCAAAGTTAAAAAATATAAAGGGGTATAAAAAATGCTAATGAAAAAATGGAAACCTGCAACATCTAGTGAACGTAGGGGTTTTTTATATTGGGAAGGTGCATTGGGTTCGTAAGGTAGGGGGTTAAATAATGTTATTTTTAGAGGTATTTTTCCAATATGTAGTCAAATTAATGGTATTTTTTAGTATGCCACAAACACACATGCTATGTTAGAGGTTCATTGAGTGAAGCCCCCATGATGCATATGTGTGACTATTTTACATGCATTAATTGAAATTGTTATGGATTTGTTTTTGAATCTAGGCTTGGCCTCATAAGGAGTTAGGTCACATATATTGCGTTGCATGAATATTGAAAGAGAAAAATAAAGTTCCCCCCAAAGAAACTAACTATGCAGGTAGAAGAGGACAAGGAAGAAAGTAGAATAGTCAGGATCTAGGAAGAGTAACAATTATACAAGAGATCATCCCAAAAGCTAAAGAAAAATCATCTACTTGGGGATTAACATATAAGAACAAAGGTTCAGGTAAAGCTTCTCAACAAAGGCCATCATACTATGAGAACTGATTGAAAAGGAATGAATTGACGACAAAATTGAAACTTAAGAAACATGTAAACACAAGTAATAAGCAGCAAAACACAACAATACTAGAAAAAATTATTGATTGCGGAGTTCGTCCCTGATGGACTATGTCTCTGGGTCCGCTTTTAAGATGGGTGTCTGCTTTATTAGGATTGAATTTGAGGAGGTCAAATAGGTAGAGAATTAACTAGACTGATTGTGCATGTAGGTGATTCTGGTCACTGTCACAAGAAATCACTCTGAATTACCTTTCCAATGCCTATCACGGTTCCAAATTCCGACTCTTGATGCTCCTGCTACACTGAAAAAAACTGCTTATGTCCTCTAGAATCTGCACACAAAATTGCTTATTTCCTCTAGAATCTACATACAAAACTCTAAAACCACTCATCCCTTCTCAATGAGAAAAGAACATGCTTTATAGCCCTCCAGATGCACTCTAACTCCTCAGGCTGAGCTTATGAGTGAATAACCTCAAATTAGGGTTGGTTTAGGGTTTGTTGAA
This sequence comes from Pinus taeda, assembly GCA_000404065.3. Classification (NCBI taxonomy): domain Eukaryota; kingdom Viridiplantae; phylum Streptophyta; class Pinopsida; order Pinales; family Pinaceae; genus Pinus; species Pinus taeda. Next base: position 14,073 of record APFE031290934.1, read on the forward strand.
AGATCTTTATGTCACTTAATGACATTTGGCACCTTAGGTGTATTAAAATATCAAATTTCTGAACAAAAACCCACTTTAAATCTTATAATAACTCAAAACTATTAGCAGCTAGCTAATTGGGTGGAGGAGCGCTAACAGCGCATGTGCATAGGCAAGTTAACCCTGCGGTTAGGCTCTGGTGGTTCCGTTGACTCATCTGCTGACTGTTTTCCTTCATGGTGACGATCGGTCGTTGTAGCTAATTTGGTGCTCACATGGCACTACTAACCCTGACCACAACTGTCAACCCAAACGATGGAGACTAACCCTCTTTCTGCATGGTTTGTTGTTCATATGCCAAGGTTCCAATATGGTTAGCACTGCAGTTAGTGTAACCTCCGAAACCCTGCTTACCGTAGCTGCTATCTCCACACTTCTCACATGTTAATGTTTACTCCACTACATTCAGGATAACCCTCTACGGTTTAGATCCTATGGAGTACTAAAATTTGACACTTTTTTTTTGTATTAAGCCTAAAAGGGTTTTAAACTTTGGACATAGCATTTTTAATGCATGGTTTTAGGTTTTAGGTTAATGTGTTAATGTTTAGGTGTTAGAATTATAACATAGGTTTATAATGTATTAGGTTATGTCTTATATCATTTTGATTTTAAAACAAAAGCCATGTACAAGAAATTGTCACAATGTAACATAAAACCCCACATGGTGATACATGTTCCATCTTTGATAACCAAACCCCGGCAGAACAGATGACAACCACATGTCAACAACCAGGTACAAAACACCATATTCATTGAAAACTATGAAAACCATCTCAACTATTGACATCACTGGAGGAACTGGAAATGAACACCAGACAACCTGAACCATAAACATCATTGTCGAAGCTGAATATACCGAACACTGAATGTTGATGACGAACACTAGCGAATTTAATATAGCTCAAGACCTCATTGACCATGATCATTTGAAGACCACTTCGACTTTGAATCACTGAAGACTCCACTCATGCTGGACTGAAGAGATCCTCCTAGATCAATCCTCTCCACTTAAAAGATTTTAGACCACAAAATTTTGATTAGACAGATAGCAGGTGAGGGTAGAGCTCCCTCACTCTCCACCTTTCCTTGATGATGCACCAATATATTCAATCAAAAACCTGAAAGTGTTGAAACTGATGATGTTAATCATGGTGCATTTTGAATATATGAACTATCCATCTGCAGTATGCACAACTTGTGAAGATGGTTTAACAACTTGTTATGAACATGGAAATTGACTTCTTTCCATGAAGTACCATGAATTAGTGATTCATAAACATCTTTGAAAATAGTCTCTACAGGATATTGTTCAATACTATTGACATGTACTGACATTCTATTTTGTGAAATAACATAAACATTCAAAGAGATTCTTGACATCATACCAGCTACTTGACTTGATATACTCTCTTGATTCCTGATTACTAAGTGAACTTGCTACAATAACCCCATCTAATTGTAATGTGAAAACTACTACAACTTAGTTTGATTTTGAAAGTATTGAAGTGGATGTTGATTTGTTTGGATCATTGTTTCCTCATCCATTAAATTATGTCTCCATTGATTAACATTTCCCTTAATGCATAAGTTTCCCTTAGATGTACTGGATACTTGGACACTACTTTAGAAAAGGCTTTGACATGAAAACAAATGGGCTTCCTCTCCACTTGGAAAGAGGCTTCAAAATTGTTTGGAACATGAAATGGTGACACAATACAAGAGAAATGTAACACTGACTTTCCCCAATACTGACTTGCATCCCTGTAACTTATAACTCCCAAACTTGGACTGAAATGATACATTATGACATTAGGAAGAGGAACTTTGGACATCAACTGTAACTCATGTTGTATTCCCTGCTTATGAGTAAGATGTTTGGGATCTTTAAATAGAACTGGAAAATTTTATACCTTCTTGACCAAATTATCTTTAAACTGAGACTCGCAACCCGAACAAGTATACTTTAGGTCCTTATGTTGTTATTTTACACACATGTGTACAAATCTCTTATTTGAACTTATTAATCACTTAATCTGATTAGCAACAACTAAATTCAAGTGAGTTTTACTTTTATGTGCCCTGACAATAAATTCAACCCCATCTTTCTTACGGTGATATTTATGTTCTCTCCTACAAAACACTGCATCACGATCATAAAGATAAAGAATCCCTGAGACAAATCCACATATGTCTACTTGAACCACATCAAATTCCACTTCATCGATGTAATTAGCTGTAATGGAAAATTTTAACCGACACTGCTTTGTGACATTTATCTGAGTTGATTTATTTAGCCAATGTAATGGGTAATGTCTTGGATGATTCTGTGTCTCCAAACCCAAGTTCTTAACTAAATATTCAGATATTAAATTTGCCTGTGATCCACTGTCAAACATTGTATCTATCTTTGTGTGCTTAGGAGTTATCCTTATGTGAAATAGTTCAACTCTTTTATCCTCATTTGAAGGATTTATGTTTGACGAAGATGCGGCAGTATTAGAACCTGAACTAGTGTGAGAGGTTTTACCTATCGAAACTATGGCAGTTATCCTCCTTTCATCACCTGAATGGGAGCCTAGAACTTGTTGGATTGTTGCATTTGCTTTATTTTCATCCTTCTCCTTAAGGAACATCTTTGGCTTAAGTTCGGGATCAAGTTTCCAACACCTAGATTCATCATTATCGATTCTCTGGCAATGAGAGAAAGTAGGTCTTTCCTTTTGAGCTGTCACTGATTTCTTTCCCTTCGAATTGTTCTTCCTCTTGCTGTCATTGGAATCCTTGATTTCAAACTCTTTGGATGATTGTGGTGAAAACTTGAGTGGTCTACCACCTGATTCAATATGTATTGCTTGAACACACACTTCATCAAAGACATCAGGATTAAACATGAATAATGTATGCGGCGAATATGAATGTAAATTGTCGATGTACTTTAATAAATTTTCACGTGTATCCAATGAAATACCAAGCACTAATGCTTTCTTTCTAAACTCTTGAGTAAACTCTTGAACACTGTTCCCTTTACCATGCCTCAAGTTCTACCAATCAATAACAACTTACTACATGTTTCCTAAAGGATAGAATTGTTTCCTAAGAGATTTTAAAAACTTAGACCATGAAGAGACGACTTTACCTTTATGCTTTACATCTATTTGAGTTTTAGTTTTCCACCATATTAAAGTTGTTCCCCCCATTCTAAGTGTAGCTCATTGAATTTTCATTTATCATCAGAAATGTTTTGAATACGACAATACACTTCTAACTGCTTAATCCAGTTATCTAACTTTTCAAGATTCATTTTGCCATCATAGAAAGGTAACTCAAATTTTACATCAAGTTTCAAAACTGATCTTTTCTTACGTTTCTTTTCTGTTTCAGATTCTAAACTCGAAGAAGAAGAAGATGATAATGATGATGGAGATGATGGAGGAGAACGAGATTTATCAACTTTCCTTTACCCTTGTCCTTCTCCGATGTCTTTGAAGAAGAAGCTGCATCTCTCACCTTCTTATATTCATAGCGTTCTCCCAACATTTGTTGCATTCTTAAGAATGATTTCTAGAACTGTTCGTTGCTCAGCTTCTCTTAAGGAGTTTCACCTACATCAAATCCTGTCATAGTCAATTTATGAGTGACTCTTCGCTTTCCAATCTTTGGATCAATCTCCTCGAGTGTTCCTTCTCCATGTTGTGACTTAGATCTAGTTAGCATTCACTGGAAAAGTTATACAAATGCAACCTGCTCTAATACCAAATTATATGCTCTAAAATGATCATATGTTAATCTGAAGTAGAATTGATTAATGCCATCGTTGAACCGAATGTTAACTTTAAGTGCTTTAACCGTGAGAACTAATTGAAAATGAAAGAATTGGCGATAGAATTGAAACTTAAGAAACATGTAAACAAAATTAATAAGCAACAAAACACAACGATACTAGATAGCAATATTGATTAGGGAGTTCGCCCCTAATGGACTATGTATCTCAGTCCGCTTTATTAGGATTGAATCCGAGGAGGTCGATTACACAGAAGATTAACTAGATTCATTGTGCATGTAGGCACTTATGTTCACCTTCACAAGAAATCTCTCTGAATTAGCTTTCCAACACCTATCATGGTTCCCAATTCCGACTCCCGATGCTCCTGTTACATTGAAAACAAAACTTCCTATGTCCTCCAGAATCTGCATACAAAACTCTAAAACCACTCATCCCTTCTCAATGAGAAAAATACTGGATTTATATCCCTCTAGATGCACTCTAACCCTTAGGGCGAGCTTAGGAGTGAATAAATCCTTAGGCTGAGTTTAGGAGTGATTAAGCTCAAATTAGGGTTGGTTTACGGTTTGTTGAAAGATGTTTATGACACTAAATGACATTTGGCACCTTACGTGTATTAAAATATCAAATTTCCAAACAAAAACCCATTTTCAATCTTATAATAACTCAAAACTATTAGCGACCAGCTAACCGGTTAGAGGAGTGTTGACAACACATGTACACAGCCAAGTTAACCCTGCATTTAGGGCTCTAGTGGTTCCGGTGACTCATCTGCTGACTGTTTGCCTTCACGGTGACGGTTTGCAATTGTGGCTAATCCGGTGCTCATATGCCACTACTAACCCTGACCACAACCCAAACGACAAAGACTAACCCTCTGTCTAAGTGGTCAGATGTTCACATGCCAAGATTCCGATACGGTTAGCGATGTGGTTAGCATAACCTCTGACACCCTACTTATCGTAGTTGTTATCTCCACACTGCTCACATGTCAATGTTTACTCCACTGTAGTTAGGGTAACCCTATGAGGTTTAGATCCTGCGAGTATTAAAATTTGACACTTTTGTTTTGTATTAAGCATGAAAAGGATTTAAAATTTGGAAATGGCATTTTTAATGCATGGTTTTAGGTTCTAGGTTAATGTGTAAGGGTTTAGGTGTTAGGTTTGTAACATAGGTTTATAATGTATTAGGTTATGTCTTACATCTTTTTGATTTTAAAACAAAACCCATGTACAAACAATTGTCACAATGTCACATAAAAACCCACATGGCAATACATGTTACATCTTTGACAACCAAACCCCGGCAGAGCAGATGACAGCCACATGTCAACAACCAGGTACAAAAAACCATATTCTTTGAACACTATGAAAACCATCTCAACCATTGACATCACCGACAGAAATGGAAATCAACACTGGACAACCTGAACCATAAACATCATTGTCGAAGTTGAATATATCGGACACTGAATGCTAACGACAAACACTGGTGAAGTTGATAAAGCTCAAGACCTCATCGACCATGATCATTTGAAGACCACTTTGACTTTGAATCGCTGAAGACTCCGCTCATGTTGGACTGAGAAGATCGTCCTGTATCAATATTAGTTAACAGTTTTGAGTTCCCTATTGGAGCCATCCAAAGACAAGCCCCAGATGTAGAACATCCCTTTTTCTACACTTCCTATTTTTGAAGGTACAGTTAGAGAAGATTATGATACATTTATTTTTGAATTTTATGTCCTTTGAAAAATTTATGACTACACCATCAATGAACATAAACTAAAATTGTTTCTAAGCACATTAAAAGGGGTTTCACTAAAATGGTTTATAGGACTTACTGGAGCATCCATTACAACCTATGATGGAATGGAGAATATATTTTTAGAAAAGTATCAAGATTATTATCATTCTACAGAAAAGAAGGATGAGCTATTCAGAATCACCAAAACACTAGATGAAAATTGGGTAGATTATGTTGAACACCTTTAGTATAATTTGTAAAGATCTTAGCACAACAATATGAAGAAGGTAATAGCTAAAACAATTTTGATCGAGGGAACGCAGGATAACTATTTCGATATGATAATTTTAGGAAAGGGAGATTTCTCTAAGGATCCCTATGATGATATTGTTCAACTTTGTAAAAGATGTTTTAGAGGATCAACAAGAAGAAGACCTATGACATATGATAATTCTACCTATATTTTAAAGTAGCTAATGGTGGGGAAACACGAGCAGAAATTGGAAATTTGTTAGAGAATTTTAAAATTGATATTATGAGATCATTATCTTATCAAATTGATGTATTTCAAGGAAAACATAAACATATTGAAGTGGAACAAGCTTTAGCTATATTAAATTCTCGATGCAGGCAGAAAAATCCCCTGAGGGAATGCATACTTAATAGATGCAATATATGTGAGAAGGGTCACTCTACAAAACAATGTCACTCATTACGTACACTAAAAGAAACTTATAATGGAGCAGGGGAGGATGTTGTAGCAGAAAACTTCATAAAAATCCTTGGTAGTCTAGGCCATTATGTATGTTACATGAATGCTTCTCCTCTTTTAATTCTTGGTCTAATATTTATGATCACAACAAACTTCCCCACAAAAAATGCAATATGATGTAGCTCCATGACAACTTCATAATCCACCTATGTTCTAATATCCTATGCCCTTGCCTCAGTGGCCTTCTCCTTCATGGCCTCAACGATGTTGAGGTTTTTCTCTTCCTAGCAAAATTCATGTTCATATCCCAATGCAACAACAATTGTTGTGGCTTCCCTTCAATGTGCCTATGAGTGGTCCTTTTTTACATCCCTAATACCCATACAATGTAACCCTAATCCCAATAATAAAGTGGTATAGCAAGTTGAAATGCTAATTCTCCATATTTATTATATCTCACCTACGAAATGCAATGAAATACAATTAAAATCAGGGATAATTACTTCTAATTTTATCATAAAAAGTGAGGAGGAAAAATTATTAGGAGAAGAAAACGTAATTCAAAGATCTATATAGAAGTAACAGGCTGTAATAGCCAATGTTACCTTTAGTGTTGAAACAATATATAATACTCATGAAAATGTAAAAGCTAGTGATATTTCTAAAACCATTGTAACAATGAGTAATACCCCTAATGCCACTGTAATAGTTGATGCTATAACGACTGTGAAACCTGCAATAACTGCTCAGAATGAGACTTCCTTTCATCTCCTTTATCTTGAAAGATTAATTGAAGTTAAGAACACTCCTCAAACCGAGTCCAACTTCTTAATGGAGTTAAGAAAATTATATGTTCATATTCCTTTGCTTCAATCAATTCGAGATGTTCCTATTTATGCTAAAAAAATTAATGAATTATACATTAGAAAGCCAGGTAGGAAACCTCGAGACCCCCTTACTATGCAAGTAATTAAAAAGTGATCAAAATTGATGTTAGGGGATAATACATTTGATAACTTGTGAAGAGAGTTATTTATACAACAGTAGAATTGAGAAAATATCCTAAACTGTTTTTACAAAAATATATTATTACAAAATCAAAATTAAAAACTGCTAGTTGATCTGACACTATTTTGGTGCTAAGGTGTTGATGACTGTCACTGGAAAAATTGAAAATTGTTGAAGCTAGCTGACTGTTCCTCCAAAAACTGAATGTTATTCGATTACCTTCTAGTTGAGTAAATCTGTCAATTTTTCCCAACGTTTCTTATCTACAATAGAAATCTTGGTTACCCTCCTGTAAAATTCATCCATCTCTGTATATTTAGTAAAAGTGGGTTTTACTAAAAATTTCTCTGATTTCATTCAATATAAAGAAAGTATCCCTGAGTGTAGTTACTATAAGTGCTAGTGTTGTTGAACCTCTTATGTTTGAAACTGAAGTTGCATGTTTTCCCACCTCTATCAGCATTTGACCATAATCCTCAATTGGAATCAATTTGTCATTGACCACAAGCATAAAGGGTAAACCCTTACTGGTCAAGGGTTCTATCCTGCTGAAAAACCTCTTAACTATGGTATTGACATTGTTGCACTTTTCCTATAGCTAAAGGATGACGTTTTTCTTGGTGATGATCTTCTTTACCTCCAATATAGTTGTTGTTCTGTCACTTATGCCTAATTCCTCAAGTTCATAGATGTCTTTGGAATTTAGGAACTTGATTATATCAGAGGAAATTTCTGGCATATCCTAAAGCTCTTTGCTAATGGTTTCAACTACTTCCTGGGATTTCTCTAAGAGATATTTCTAATCAAACACTATCTTGATATAGGGCCAAATATCCTTAATTGATTCTATAATTTCTTCACATAAAATTTCCTTTGCTAAACCCAATTTGTTTCCAATGAAAGATTCCTTGAGTTCCCTTTGTAGTACTTCAATCTAACCTTTGACTCTGTTCAACTCAGCTACATGTGAATTGTCTGCTACTGACTTCATAAGCTATAACTCCTTGAGTTCATCCTTTAGTTTCTTAATTTCTCAAATCTAGATAGATAGGTTTTGAACAGCTTCAGCAAGCTATTCAGATCCTTCTACTATACCTGTAGTCGAGGTTGTAGCTGAAGTGGGAATATTGGTTGAACAGGTAAATCCCCTCTGCGGACAGAGGCGATCCCACTAGCCCAAATGGGGTCTAGCAACAATCACACAACGCTAACACGCAGGTTCCTAATTGCAAATCAAAGATCGATGATGAAGGCCTACCTGGATTCCAACGCTAATACTTGTAGAAGAATCATCGCTCCCGTTCCTTTGCTCCGGCTGGTCACAATCCCCACGATCCTCGTGAACGGACACCTGCACATGCAAAGAACGACACAAATACAAGCATAAAATCCAATAGATGCAACTATATATCAGTCAAAAAAGATATAACTCAATCATCATTATAAATACAATAGGAGTGGAACCATAATGATAGTCGTCTATTAATGAATAAAAGCAGAGAAAGATACAACCAAGGTTCTGACGTTGAACCTATTCTCTAGCTGGGCGAGCAGCTATGTATGCCTTGCAATAGACCTTCTCTCTCTCAGGATTCCAACAGCATAACCTTCCTATGCTTCAAAATTCTTACTACCACTCTAGCATTACTCCAGCACTCACAAAACTAGCTTGTCTAATGCATGAGGACAGACTTTTATAGATGGAGAAGGGAGGAAGATTCAATGCACCAGGACGCCCATTGTGGATTGGCATTATCTCTAAAAAGCTACTGAGGATAGGTGTCAAGGATAGATGATGACGCTCGACCTCTATCCGATGGATTTTGCCCTCAAAGGACTTCATGATCTGAGAGGAAAAAACATATGGGTGCACGTTGGCCAAAAATCATTACCAAATTTAGTTGGCGCGAGTGTTGCTCTAGGACAGAGCGCCAATAGGCGTGCCCCCTTTTAAGGATCTTAGTGATTGGCGCGGATAAGACACTGTGTACCTGCGCTAATGGAAAAAGGGCAATTTTCAGGGATAATTTGCAGAAGGTGTCTTTAGGGAACATGAAGTACATACTCAGGGGAACATAATGCAAGTGTTTTTAGGCTATGTCACTGGTCACAGGTCCCGGAATGTATCCTCCAATGTACGAAAACAGGGGTAACAGGGACGGTGACCAACGGTGAAAAATTACTGTGTAACACCAAAGAGTATTGTAAGCGACAGAGATCCCATTTCACTGGAAATTTTTGGACAGAGTTATTTTCTTGTCTCGGTACTCCGTTAGCTCATAGCTCATCTTATCATCCTCAATTTGATGGGAAAAATGAGATAGTAAATAAATTGTTGGAAGGATATCTTCGTTGCTTTGTCTTTGATAAAAATACACAATGGTTCAAATGGTTTCCTCTGGCTGAATGGTGGTATAACACTTCCTTCCATACTGTAGCAAAATTGACCCCATTTATGGCACTTAATGGATATCATCCACCATCCATCACATCATTTTTAAGAGAAAATTCTAAGGTTCAAGCAATGGAATATCGAATCGATCATCAACAACAAATTCTCCAACTCCTAAAGGATAACCTCACTTTGGCACATAATCGAATGAAACAACAGGTAGATCAACATCGTAGCGAAAGAAGTTTTGATGTAGGTGACTGGGTATTACTACAACTACAACCATATAAAGAAATGTCTCTCAAGCAAGCTAAGAAGGATAATAAATTATCACCAAAGTATTATGGTCCATACAAGGTGTTGCAAAAGATTGGTACTATCGCATACAAATTGGAGCTTCCTGCAGTTTCCCGAGTGCACCCAGTTTTCCATGTTTCATGTTTAAAAAGGTTATAGGTGACAAGCTCCTAGTTCAAACAATATTGTCAGAGCTTGATGAGGAAGGAAAAATCATATTAGAACCTGAAGCAGTCACAGAAACAAGAACTTGACAGCTACAAAATTGATCAATTTCAGAGTATCTCATCAAGTGGAAGAAATTACCCGCTGAAGATTCCACATGGGAGGATGAGAATTTTACACAGAAGCATCTAGAGCTATTCAAGCATTGAGGACAACACTTTTTTGAAGGAGAGGGGCATGTTAGGTCCCTATAATACTAGTGATTCCCCGATTACTATTGTCATTGTAGCCCTTATTGTTATTATTGTGCCCCTATTATCCCCCTCTTGTTATTATTGTACCCCATAGAAGCCCACTATTGTTATTGTTGTGCCCTTATATTATTATTGTTATGTCAGCTTTGATTATATTGTGACCCCTTATACTCCTATATATAGAAAGGAGGTTTAGTCATTTGTGTCATCCAAGAATTGTTCATTTGTGTAATGTAAAGGAGGTTGTCCCCTCAAAGAGGTTGATTTCTAAGGCATTGATCTATCTTTTCTATTTTTTTGTGAGTTGGTTTCATAATAATGGATCTAATGGTAATGTTGAGATCCATTCTATGGACAATTTGGTGTCGCTATAATTGCAATTACAAAGTGTTGTTAGTCATGTATTGGTTGGTTCGAATGCGTATTAGTAGGCAATTTGATGGTTCCTTGAATGTATTTTGTCTATGTAAATCACTTGAATCAGTTATGCTTGAATAAGGGAATTATTCCTAAGAGCATTGATGTTATGGGCAAGCCAGGTTTCATGGGGAAACCTTGGAAAGTCCCTGAATTACTTGAAAGTAATTATCAGTTTGAATAAGACAAATATTCCCTTCATTTGGGCTTTGGTAGAAATTCACAAAAGTGTATCCAGGCTAGTTATATTGCAACAAATGCATACCTATATGAGGATTCAAATATCCGGGACCGTTATCACAATCTAGGATCGTGGAGGCAAATGAATCAAGATAAAACCACAAAGGAGTTAATCTGAGGCCATTCGAGGTGGGACCCAAACTTGGGCTAAATCCAGAGATGCTCAGACTAACATGTTGCATTAGAAGGCATTAAGGTTGAAAGAAATAAATTAAGTGTTGGTGTTATCGGAAGAGGGGACCACTAGACAATGAAGTTTAGAGGTACATTAAAATATGCACAAATATGCTTAAAATAATGAAATGTGAATTTGAATATCTAGGAATTGTAGTGAAGGAACCTTTTTGGAGGAGTTGGATTCAATTAAATATTGGATACATCCACTGAAAAGGTTGAGTGGAGGCTCATTCAAGGTGGGGTCCAGTTTTGGGCTAAACTCGAAGAGACCTGGATCAATACGTTTATTTGGTAGATATTCGGGGGTGGCGTAAATATTTTAGGCGTCGGATACACCATGATGTCGAATGTTGTGAGTGGTTTGAATGTAATCTGAGACTTTGCAATGTAATAAAAATGAACTTGGATTTCCCAAGGAGTTAAATATAACATGAAATGAAGGTTTAAAATGCAAGGACCAGACCCATGGGATCTTTGGGTTAGGTATGTTGCAAGTGCCAAGTGGACTTAACCATGGCCATGTTGGTGCCAAGAATGATGTGGAACCACTGGGTTGGGGCGGGGGTGCCACATGGTATAGCCTTACTTATGTGGTAGGGATTAAATGAATAAACTTAAAAGGGGCATAAATTTTGATCAAGTGTCTAATTGAGATAAAATTTATATTGTCATATTAGCTTGATCTAATGGTAGTATCAGAAATTAATCCTGAGAACTTTTGGGATTAAGGATTTTCGTAACCACATTTCCATAGCAAACCTTGGTGATTGGGTTAAAATTTAAGTAACACCTTCCATGGTTCTGGATAGTAAGGAAGGGTTGGAGGGAGTGTTACAATAGATCGAGGGTTTTTCACGGGTTTTTTAAGGAGGGTCGTATTTTTTCAACAATGCATGGCTCTTCATGTGATTATAGAAGGAGCAGTATAATCCAAAGAAGGAGGATTTCCTTGCAACCCTAATGTGGGTACGTCTCTTTTACCTCTCCCAAGGAATATAGGGAGGAGCAAACCCTTGAATACATCAACAACTTTGTCAAAGTATCAAAGGATACCAAGAGAGGTAGGTACACTTCATATGCATGAATATGTGTTTACATGAATATCTCCCAATATATATAATATATATATTGGAACCAATATTTATATTATGAACAAGTCTCCTTTAGATGCAAATGTTGTCATTAACATGGGCACCTTATCATGGATTGTTCGATGAATACCAAGGAATCATTTGAAGAAAACCCTTCTCGGAAAGAGCTAGTTGATTTGGGGAAAATCCGTCAAAGAATAAAAACTTTGAGTCCCCACAGTACCTCAAATTCCGACTAGATCTGTAGATCTGAAAATAGGTTCGAGTCTCTACTCTTCTCTAAAGGAGCCTTTAGCGAAAGTCAACAATCAATCAAGCATATAATCAAAATAAGGTAAATCCTAGAACCCTACAAAAGGTCGCGTAAATGTCACTTGAAGAGCATCAACAAAATTCATTACACACAGGAGATGATTAGATCCCCTTTGGAAGAAGCTTAAGAAAAATCCCTACTAGAAGATATGGATCTAGATGACCCATGACTGATTTCCCTTGTGGAAGAATTGCATGGAAAATATGTGGACATGCCAACTCATGAGGCTAGGATTCTGTGTAAGGCCTATCTGTAGAAATTTGAATAATATAACACTTATTCACAGAGATTATCCTGATTATACACTATTTGCGGAATGCATGCATAATACATAACCTCCTCTACCATTGATCATCAATTTGCGGAATTAAAAACAATCACATGTGCACATTGAAACATCAATCACACATATCAACACAGTATGTAATGGGGAAAGCATATAGCTGAAAACCCCCAACTATCTGTATATTATAATGATAGAGAACATATAACAATACATAGTACAATACTCCTCACAAGTACTCAGTACTATCTCCACATGCTACACACAAACTAGCTCAGATCTGAATCAAGTCACGGGTTCAAATCTCCTCAGCTGTTTGCCTGCCTCTATTGCGCAATCCAAATTGAGAATGGATATGATCCAAGTTCGAATTCCCTTGGCTTGTACTACACAATCCTCATTGGAAATCTCAATTAATGATTGTGCAAATCTCATGCACAGCTATAGTCACAACTGATAGTAGTCTCACCCTTTCACCCACCTCTAACACTTGTCTCCACTGAACTGTCCATGCACTGAGTTAACTGATGTATTCTTTAGTTGATTTATGAGTTAATAATTAGTGAATTAATTAATAATTAATTCACACCACTCATCACTAGTGTATTTGTCAGTTAGACTAAATACAACTAGTTCAACTAAGTCAAACTGAACACAACTCCATCAACTCCTCAATAAACTCCACCAAACTCAATCACTTGAGTTCTAACTGAAGTCCATCATGCAATAGCTCAACTAACCCATAGGAAAAGCATATTTCCTTCTGGCAGTTGTATGTGCCACATCCGTAACTCGAACTGAAGTGCTGCAAGAGGATAAGATAATGTTTATAGTCCATATTATTAAGAGCTAATAATATTCGACTGTTCTATTTTTTGACTAGCAGTCTAAAAATAGACTCTGCCCATATGTCTAAAAATAGAGGTCCATCTATTTTTACCAACATGACCAATCATCCATAGATAGCATCCTGCAACTCATAGACCATGATCCATATGTCTAAAACTAGATTTTGCGCCAAAAATAGCTTGCGGGCCCACTTAGTGAAGGCGACTTCTTTTCACTAAGCTCCATCATCTTGTTGCATTTTCAACACTATCTTTGAACCAAACAATTTGGGCTCAAGTTCCTTATAGTTCGATCTTGGGTTCAGATGATGGCTTTCAAGGTGGTCTCAAGATAAGACAAAGAAGCCAAAAAACTAGGTCATAAGAGTAATAAGGTACAGATCTAAGAAAAGGGTGAATAATTAGTCAACTCGAGGAAAGTCATGCAAATGTCAGAGGCATTTCTCACCTTGAAATATTGAATCCTCAAGGAGTTTTCTATGTTGTTATGATTATCATAGTAGTTTTTTATTGTCTATTTGTGGGCATTTTGTTAGCCTCAAGTATCTTCTGGATTTTAATTCTCCTTTAGAAATTTAAGCTATATATAACTTGTTTTGATTAATGAAAGGATCCTTTTACCAAAAAACATCATGTAAATAAATGGAAAATATTTATAATTAAAAGAACTTTTATAATTTTTTTTTATTAAAAACTTTATTAGTTAAAATAATTAAAAACACACTAATATGAATTACATTCTCATCAATAAATAAATTGTTTTTTATTAGAATGTTCTGTCAAAGGATCTTACCTCAAGTGGTTTGATGCACAATTCATTCCTAGCTATGTGTTTTGAGTGACATGTTGTAAGTGGCCTATTGTGACATTTATGAAATAATTATATCTCATGTAAGATTACAACCAATCTTTTGAAACTACCGATTCTCCAAAAAAAAATCATTCCTATCAAGAAAAAATGAAAAACATTATTAAATAAAAAGAGATTAATACATAAAACATTAATAAAGATAATCCATTACATATAGCTAAGATTTGTGGTTAAAGTTAAAGTCACCATGTGTTTTTTACCATCATTTTCACAATTACCATGTGTCTTGTTTCACTAATTGGTTTGAGTTGAACTTTATTATATGATTTTTATCACATTATTTATAAGTTTATATGTATTATCATTTAATCTAAACTTTGATGTTTATAACATATAGTAGTTATCGCCAATCTTGAATAAAAGAATGGTGTGCAAACAAATGAACCCGAAAGGAAACCTAATAAAAAGAATGGTTTCCACACACAAAAAATCTTAAGAAAGGAATGATTTCCCTACACATAAAAACCTAAAAGTTGCCTTTAAGGACCTAAAGTTGTCTTTAAGGATTTTTTTTAAAGAATAATTGTTTTATTTTAAAGAACATTATTGTTAAATTTTTTAATAAACAAGGGGGTCTGCAGGGCAGCAAGTCCTTGCCTTGACTGGGGAAGTAATGCACAGATATAGAACTAGAGATTAATGAACTGTGTAGAACCCCAATGCACAAAGATTCAACAATTGATTCTTATGAATAGTGGAAGAAGCAGATCCAATTCCATGTCCGAGTACAAAGAAAAGTTGTAGGTATGGAATAGACTAGTTGAACCAAGTCCTATGCCCTTACGTCTATTGCACATACTTCTGTCATGGATCCGATCACGAGGTTAGGTGGTAAGAATACTTACATCTTGGATTTGTCAATTTCAAAACTCTAAAACAGATATAATAAAGGGCTTCATTGTCCAAAACCATACATTTATCTGCATTCTCCACCAACTGACGGATTGACAAAGTAGCGTTGTAAGTCTCAACAATTGTATAAGATACCTTGGGATATGGAAAAACCAAGAATGTGAGCATCATCCTATCTGACTATTATTTTCTAATCTTGGAAATCAGAAGAGTTTGCATACCAAATAACTTGCCTCTGCCCAACGAGTGCCATACTTGGAATCCTACAAAGAGTTCGATTAGAAGTATGTGGTGCTTGTGCTAGATAATAACAAAATTGAAAAGCTTTATGAATATTTTTCCCTATGGGGATAGGGCGTGATACTAGAAGAATCATTTTAATGAATGGTGTTATACCTACCAAATTTCCATGCTCAGTTGAAAATGTAGCATGGCCACAAAAAGAATGCAAGGATTCATCTAAAAGTGATCTGATAGTTGAGAAAGACACCCTTGATGTTGATTTTAAGAATATTTTGAAAACCTTTCCGATGACTGAAGCCTTTCAAATAGGGAAGGAAGTCACAAAGAAAGAAGCCACTAGAGCCCATGTCAGGTCCTCAACTTAGCAGGGATGTATATCAAAAATTATTATATGAAATGGTCATGATTATAAATATACTATTTTGCGAGGCCTTCCTGATGATGCTGCCAAGTATTGTATTGCACTAGTTCCTATAAGACAGTAAAATGGAAACCAACTCAATTATATTATTAATGAATGATCTGAAAGAATGATGTACACAATGTACATATAAATACATCAAGAAACTGTTGATTCTATTTCCTAGGTTTCTTGGACTCTAATAACCAATCTCATAATACACACTAACGCAACGTTAATCTCGAGGATTAGGTGTCTAACATTCCCCACTTAATCCAAAGGGATGTATAAAAGTCCAAGAATGAGAGCTTAAATACAAAATTGCATCTCAGCCAAGAGCTGAATGTCTCTCGGAAATGGTCTTTACAAACTAAGAATGGTGGTTTTCAAGAGAAAACCACAAACGATACCCACGTTTGGAACTTTCATAGCAGTTCTCAGATCAACCAAAAAATTGGTTTTAAGGTGACCACTAACTTTGGAACTATCAATGTAGTTCCTCAAACACTTTTGAATGTGGAAGTGCTCGTTCACAAACAACTCATTCAACGAAAAATGAAATATCTCTGGCTACAACTCTGGATCTAACTTATATGTTGTGGCTCAGGCTCACTTGTGGATCTCTGGCTCAGGCTCGCTTAACGAATCTTCAAACCTGTAGAATACCATCACATTTCTATAAATTCCCCCCTTGTCAGATACAAGGTAAGAAGATTAAGTAGTATCCACTGCAAGGCTGGTCAATACTCTCGAACATGTCTTGTCGTATGACCTATAAATCTTCTTGGCTTCTTTAGGCCAATCCCAAGAAGTAATCCATCCAGAATTTATTATGTCTCTTGCAGTAGTCTTCTTTCTGGAACACCTATTCGAATGGTGATTGAATTTTCCACAATACTCACACGGGTGAATATAAAAACACTCATCTTTCACATGTCAAACTCTATCACAATGTTGGCATCAATCAATTTGTTTTGGAACAAGACGATCCAGGAATCCAGCACTACAAAATTGTATAGGTTTAGAAAAATCAGGCATATGAAAAGATACATCCAAGATATCCTTGTTATATCCCGAACCAATTTTGATTTTATTATGTATAAGTTCTTCCCATAATCTTATAAAGGTTTTGGGAACATTAGGTTTCACAATTGTATGCAGACGACTCTTGCATACCCTTGCTTGAACATTACTTTCAGTCACATCCAAATTTTCTTGTGAAGTGGCTTCATTACTCTTTGACTATTGTTTAGGATTGGCTTGTTGTACTCGAGACTCAATACGGAGAAATTCAACTGTCTCTAATACATCATGTAAACAAATTTTAATATCAACAAGACTTATTACAGTTTCATCAACAATATAACTAATGAGATCATTTAATATGTCTAAGGCATTTTTAATTTGAGCCATTTTAGTTAATCTCAGGTGTCGGGTTCAACATAAAATGCACCCATTGTATACAGTAATTTTAACAACAACAAAAAAGATCGCTACAACTGCACAATGTGAAAATACAAAATGACCAAATTTAACAGCAGAAACCTTCGAAGCTCTTGACTTCTTATTGGTTAAACGGGGATACCAATAAATTGATAGAAGAGGCCCGTCAAAATGAAATCACTAATAGAAGGTGTGATCATCCCAGACATTTCTTTTGAAGTCAATGAAATAGTATTGAAGGCTCGACTCATTTCAAGTCATTGCCTGTTTTGTAATACGACTTTGACATATAGCTCTTCATATTATCAACAATTTAGAGTTTTTTTTTTTTAAACAGCAGTGCTCACACCAACTCATGGAGCTTCCTGCTTCATTTTTGTTGATTTTCTTTATACGAAATTCACATAAACTTGTTGAAGAACCCAAATACTTAATAACGTCTCTAACAAAATATGTTCAAACCAACCAGGTAAAATATCCCAACCAAAGTATTTCCAGAAAAGGCATTGACAATTTGTAAGATACCTGATGCTTTACACCTCCTCCTCCCTCGATCTTACGTCAAATTACTTTTGGACACACCTTTCTCTCACACCTTCCAATTATTCACTGTTGAAATCAAGGAAATTATATGGTCAAGACTACAACTTATAAAAAAATGAGCATATATTTTCAATGTTTTCACATAGGATTTCATTCCCAGTGGTAGAAATCAACCAACACGCATGCCATTTTAATTTCTTAACTTACACCTTTGGTAACTTCTGATCCTCTTGTGCAACACAACGGTAGTTCAATTTTAACGCCAAAACAACACTCTTCTTTCACTTTGGTTTGAATCTTTTCAACAGCTCATTTTCTTGGCAACAAAAAATGCATCTTGCTAACAAACTGAAATTTGTGGGTGAAACGTTGACATTAATAATGCATAGTCCAAATAACTAGAGAATAGTCTGCAAATGATATGTTACCATTTACATAGATGGGTCGAAGGAAAAATAGAGATAAGTCAAAGCCAACGCTAAAAATATGTTGAAAACAATGGAATGACTAGGTAAAAGGCACACACAGCTCCAATTGTGACATGGACGCGGTACCCAAGAGATTCTGCAACCTCCAGCTCTCCTCCACTTCTTGGTTGTCACAACACCGGAGAGTTCGCAGGGGACAAATTTATTTGGATTTATGAAGAATTTTCACTTAATTAAAAAAATTACACTCTATCCTTGGATCCACACACAAGTCTGTTAAGATATCTCCTTCTCGGAACAACAAGCATACACAAGAGTTCAATATATTAATGGTTACACAACAAGGACCAAAAATTCAATTACAAGGCGACATTCAACATCACACAAACATCATGATTTGTAACTTGAAATTATAGTTCAAAGGTTATATAACATGATGAATAATGGAATTTAAACTTATACAGAGGCATTTAAACAATTCTTCGGTATCTACACATTCAACACCCAAGTACCAAATATTTGTATACATACCTTGATATATGCATTGGATTTATGACTAAGAACAATGTCACGACAGGGCTCGCTTTGTTTTCTCTAGGTGCAACGACGACAACATTATCCAACATGTAGAGGTGGATGACGTTGACCTCACAACACAGTGGCGATTTCACCAAAATTAGTAGTTGATGGATTCTTTCGCTGATTCTTGATTCTTTCACTGACCCGATCGAGCCATGTCACCTCAGATTCCACATTCCTTCTTCATACATGTACTGCAGGCGGGTAATATTTGCAAAAATGCTCAGAAAATTATGCTTTGGAAGGCCAAGTCCATGGCTCAACTCCGGGAGGCCAAAAAACTTGTGGCTTAACTTAACCAACAGGGCAGATGAACCTCCGCTTTGATGCCACTGTAAGACAACAAAATGGAAACCAACTCAACTATATTATTAATAAATGATATCAAAGAATGGTGTACACATAAATACACCAAGAAACTGTTGATTCAGTTTCCTAGGTTTCTTGGACTCTAATAAAAAATTTCATAATACACACTAACCACCTTAATCCTGAGGATTAGGTGTCTAATAGTTCCTTGCTCAAATTTTCAGCCACCGATATTTGTTTCGAAAGGGACAAGTAGTTCCATTCTTACGTTGTATTTATTTTTTTAGAGGGACCTTCATTAACATGTAAACTAATTTCTTTTTGAGGCCTTTATTAGTAACTATTTATCTCATGATAAAAAATAACATTAGCTAAAAGTATTCACATGAGACCTGATTAGCTTTATCTTGATTTTCTAGTTCTGCAATAAAGTTGTATTTTCACTCCTACTTATGCCAGGTAAGTATTATTTTACTAAATATCAACATAGTAGAATATGTATCCATATTCCCTAGTGAATTTAGGCTATCGGGAAGTAGGAAGTAGTGAATGACATCTAGTTAATATGGCAATACAAAGCTAGAATTATTTTACAACAAATGGATTAATATGTCATAAAAGATGATCAGGCTCAAGATTTTTTCTCAGTACCTTTTTTTTTCTAGAAATTCCAATCAAAAAGTTCATATTTGGAACTTGTAAGAGGGGTTCCAAAGTCATGTGATGCATTTTGCTTTGGTGTTGAGGGGAAAGAGCTTAAGATTATTTGGGGATGGAAGCAAAAGCAGAAGGGGAACTAAAATTTGGCAATGTATATTTAAAAAGCTCATTCTCCTCTGAAATGTTTTATGCTAATGTCGTGCTACATTTATTAATGATCTCATCCATTGGATCTTGACTATCATTTTCCAGAACATGACAAACAATATACTTGCATTTTATAGACACGTGACCTTTAATTTTATCTGTAATCCTCAGGGAATGCAATTTCATCCTCATAGCCAAATCATTCTCCTATTGTATAAGGTTCACCTGGACAAAAATAATAAAGCAAATGAATTTTAAAATTGAAGTCTACCAAAGGTTCATGAAAGAGCATTGAAACTACATCACTGGTTGTACATATAAACTACGGACCAAAAGGACCACATTCATGTTCATCTGTGTATAATGTTCAGTGCCTTTAACAAATATATGTTTCATAATAAGAAATATTTATGCTATTTTTAAGACCTTTCTTGCTTTAAATAGCAAAAATTTTAGTCAAACTTCAACAAAGACTTTCAAAATGAAAGTGGAAAGTTTTATGTTGAAATTAGTTTGAAATTTAGCACAACAAATACAATTTGTATGCCATAAATTTATGCAGATAGGAAAAACTCTTTGACAAAGTATTCATTCCCTGGGCATGCTAAACCCTCAAGGATTTGGGACCTCCCAAACAAGAGACAGAGAAATAAGGAAGTTAAAAGTAAAGTTCAGAAGAAATCAAAATAGATCAATGAGACTTGAATGTAGAAACAACTATAGTGGCAATGTAGGAGTAATTAAAGTATCTCTTAGAGGCTAAGCTACATCCTGGGCAAGACTTCCAAGGTTCAACACTTTTGTGAAAACAAGGATTTTTGTGATGGTATTGTTAAGATGTTGGCAAGATTTTATATTTTGCAGCCTCAACAAAATTGTTTGCATATTTTCAACAAACTTGGGCAAAATCTTAACTGAAATGGAATCATCATTAACACAACTGGCTCTATGGAGACTACATACAAGATATTATTTAGGAAAAACATATCAAGTGTGCTATAGATCTCTTGGATGCAGTGAATCAAATGCAATCAATAATTGGTTTATCAATTTTGAACACAATGTTAATTTACAAGTTCATCTACATTGTTAGTTTCAAAGATATGAATGGACAAGATATACATTTATAACACTTCATCACAACCTAAAAATAGGAGTATTTTCCCAATGTCTAAAAAATAGACAATAGGAATATTTTAGAAAACTAGATTACCAATAATAATCATGTTATTTATATTATGTATTTCCACTTAATACTTGAGCAACTACTATAAAGCTTATTTGTTGAAAGCACAATAGGAAGCCACTAAGCATAGCCTAGCAAATGTACTAAACATTATAATATTCACATCATACCCACTTGTATTGAAATGGTGGGGTAGATAGGGGATTTGACCACCCACTAAGCAGCTTAGAAAATCCACAGAATAAGATACTATTTGCAAATCCACATTGTCCATTTAGTGTTGTGAGAATCTTAGGCATGCATCTTTTAGAATTCCAATCTAACTTCTAAAAAGAAAAGAGATATTCACTCTGTCACTCAAACTAGTTCCTCTAGGTTTCCACAACCCCATGTCCCTTAGTTTTCTTCAAATATATGACATAATACAAAAGGCACTATGATCATAAAAAGGTTAAATGGTTGTATGGTAAAATGGGATGCAAGGCAGTACCTATATTTTAAGTATGTTAATAACATGTTAAGATAGTAAGTAAACAAAATATAATGCAATTAAATTTAATAGCATGTTAAAGAAAAAGATTACACAGGAGGCACCTTACTGTATTGTTGTTATGTTGCATGATGGTGAAAGTGAGATTTTGTGTCTTTTATGTTGAATAACATTCATTGGCACACATTGTTACTTAATCAACCTTACAAAATAATAGTCATTTATATATGGATTTGTCTGTTTCTTTCTTCCCTTTCTTTTGTTGCACATATATGACTCGCCTTTCAACTCCATGATATTCAATGGGATTTGTTGCATATATCATTTTACTCCTTTAACAAGTGTTTTCAGGAAGTAAAACTAGAATATGAACTTCAACTTTAAATTTATGTGGAACAAGTTTATACTAAGCAAGTTTGTCACAAAGCCGTGGAGTCGGTGTGGGCTTTGGGCTGCCATTCCATGGAGTCGGTGTGGCTACATTCGGCTACATCCTCGTCACCAAGAACAAACAAACCAATGCCTCTTGAAGAAAGGAGAAAATGAGGAAGGTTGCCTTGCATGGTTGTCTAGGTGGCAGTTATACAAGGCCATATAAATTTTTGAAAAGGACAAGGATTTCATGAAAACATTTATTGTAATCAAACTAATTCTAGAATTAGTTTACACTTCCGAAATGTGAAGGACACAAGTCAAACATAGTATATTCTTATGGCCTCTCTGCCTCAAGAAGAGGCCAAATAAGACAATAGAATGAATTGACATATGATTAGCAGACATCAGAGCACTACAAAGTAAAAAGGATTAATAATTATAACACGAACTAATGCTAAAAACACCATTTTGATTACTATAGTCCCATGCCAGATGTTAGGGACTAAAAATATACACATTACAAAAACTTTTAAAGTTAGTGATCAAAAGTATAAACATTACAAAACTTATGAACTTATGAATAATAAATATAAACAATACAAAATGGTAGGGTATTTTCAAGTTATGAATCCCATAATGCCATGATTTGGGCTTTATAAAAGAGGTATGGGAATATCATTACTAGCATTGTTGAAACACCCATGAACTAACTATTTTTATTTATTTTTGCTTAATTTCCTTTTTTCAAGGCTTGTTATCTAATGTCAGTGTTGTTAATGATCCTTAGGGTTTGTCAAAACACACTTGTTATTCTCTATGGGTGGTTTAAGGACTTCTCAACTAAATAAAAATCTCTATATTGTAGCTCTACATTGGTACAATTACTTGCTACCCTTATGTAGTTTTAGCCATTATTCCAACATATTTTTAAGTCACTTTTTAGCTTCATATGTCATGAGCTTGAGAGGTTTCTCAACACTCGAGCTTTGAAGAAGGTTTCCCTAGAGTGGATTTCCCCAAGGACTTGAAAGAATTAATCCTCACTTAGGTGGGGGATAGGATATTCAAACAAGTAATTTGTTCCATTAATTTTCCTAATACATGTTTGTTTATCAATATTACCAATATTAAGGGGAAATTACCAATATTGAGAGAATATATTGTGGGGAACAAGAAAGACTCTCCTCATTTTTACAAAGGTGGTAATTCTCTCTTCATTAATGGAATAATATTTTTATGTCCTTAAATGAATGTGGTGGGTGGATGCTAAGGAGAAAACCTCAACAATTCTTCCAATAAAACTCTCATATCGCATATTTACTTGTAAAGCACATAATCTCATTCATGGAAAGAAAACAAAATAAATATGATGGGAAGAAATTTTATCTACAAGTTTTGAATGTGAAAACTAAAAAGACTCTTCCCATGGAAATGGTATTAAAAATGATATTCACATTACAATATTTACATCATATGATTGTTAAAGAGGTAAGGGTTATGAGAAGATTGACTTCTAGAATAATAATAAGTAAAACACATTATGTCATTGAGTGAGATGAAAGGAAACATATGCTGTTTGTAAAGAATTTAACTCGATATTTCCATTAAACTCATTGGAATGAAAGGAATTACACACTTGCAATCTTAAGCTTAAAAATCAAAGTCAAAACCTCAGAATAACTATGAAGTATTGAAAGTTCTCTATGGGATCTCAAATGCAAATATTTGAAAAGAGTTCAATGTTTGGAAAATTAAAATGCATTTGTCCAAAATGGACTATAAGTGGCTCCCATAGAACATGTGAATGAGAAGACTTGGAAGCGAAAGAGGAAACAATTAGAAATCAACTATTGTCATTTACAATGACTTTGAAATGAAAAGTTATATTATTTCTAATGGAGAAGAACATATCAAAAAACTCAACTAGGAGGTTACTTTACTTATTATGCTGGAAGGGGGATATCTCTCTCTTTGTGAATGTTCTTCCATTTCTTTTTATAATCCTTTCAACATATTCTTGGAACTACTTTATGGGTAGGGTTTTTACCCCTTTGTGTTAAATGAATTGAGTCCCTCTTGTAAATATAAAATTTAATATTTATTCCCCAAAGAATTACCCACTTTAAAGATTTGAAAATTCCTTTAAAGCAAACTTTTTTTGAGCAATTTGTTCCCATGTCAAAAATGGTTAATGGCTATAATTTAATTTATTCAACATGATATATTTAATTTCAACCATGAAAAACTTCAACAAGTTATTAACCATCTCCAATTTGTTCTTCATATCTCTATTTTTGTTTGGCACATGAATGACGTGTGACAATATCTTTGGGTGAAAACTAGAATGTATCTATTTCACATGGGTGATTGGGTAATGATGTTGCATGATGACTAGGCATCACCTAGGCATTGGGGTGGTGACCAAAATCTTACTCTATATGCAAGATACACAAGGATCCATGACTCTTTCTACTCCATACAAAAATAATGTGAGGATCATATTTCCTTATAAATTGTTATAAATGCCCACCTATAACAGCCCCTGGTTGATTTTCTATGTAATTTTTTTTTACCAAGGTCATGGGACATGTATTCCAAGTTGAGTGATAGGAAAAATATCCTAGTGGGTATCACTTTTGGTTTATTTATGGATAAGGAATTTGGCAAAGGAAAAGGTGCATTAATTAACATTTTATGTATGAAATAAAGGAAATTAAGAGAAAAGGGAGATGAAAGGTTACAGATTTGCATGACAGGGAAATTGAAGGGAAAATGAAGGAAAATGAAGAAAATAGAGGCCTCAAGGATAAAAAGGCTTTTGAGGACCAGTTCACAGACTTTTGTCAGTACTATAGTGGAGCTCTCTATTTATTCTCTCATTCTCTCATACTCTTGCACACTTAGAGTTTTCGAAGAGCACTTTGGCATACCTTGGAATTGGAACAAGAAGACAAATGAAAGCAGAAAAGTACAAGGGAACAAGTGGATCAACAACTACAACAGGATTTCTTTTCAGGTAGCAGATTCCATGTATGATTTCCTTCCTAGTTTTGGCATGCATGGTACACGCATGTGGTCTATAGGTTATGTGTTGTTATTGGCATGGAGATTTGCCTGGATTGACAGTGGTTTTAGCCTTGCCTTGTCATTTCCTAGATATCCATGGTGTTGTGGTGTTATAGACATATTTGGGCACTGCAAACCCAATCACATATGTCGATAAACCAAGGGCTTCTAAACCCCTAAAATTGTTGTTTCATACCCTAAAGGAACAAGGTCAGCATATTACATCATTTTCTAGAAGTTCTCCCTTGAAAACTGCTCAGCAATGGTCAAAACTAGACCATACAGACTGCTCCATGTTGAGGGTGCGATGCATCTCACCTATCACATGCAAAGAGTGAGATGCATACTGAAAATTCCTTCTGTAGGGTGTGATGAGCAAGAGAAGACAAATGGCAAAGGCAGTTTGCTAGGTGGAAACCCAAAGGATCTTCTAGAAACTGCTCATTTGACACTTGCCTCTCCGAATTCGCCCAGGGATGAGTAAGAGATCATGAAATCTCCAAGTGGAACCAAGAACTATAAGTGAAATGGCACTAATAAAAATCCCAGAAGTTGACTCACCCACCTGCAAATATCTATATATGGATCCCTCATCCTAGAGATCCAAAGGCTGGAATTTTGTATTTTGTAAGGAAGTGTTGTTGGTTTCTCTGTGAAGCATTGGATTGTTGGATGATCTAGTCTTTTCATGAGGTGAAGAGGGCTTTCATGCTGGGAGGATGGCATTGGATCAGACAGCTGGGTTGTAATCCTCTCTTCTACTACTTCTATCAATAAATCTATTTGAGTTTTCCTCCATATACTTGTATATCTCTGAATCTTGTATTTGTTTATGCTGTGTATGGTTAATGTACATCTGATCTATATTGTTTATGGTTATAGTCTCTATGCTTTGATGGTATTTTGCTGCTTTGACTCTACAGGTGTTCTTTGAAGCGGGACAAATGAGAAAGGAGTGGCGCAAAGCTCTATCCAAAGGGGAGAGGAAACAAGCAAGGGAGACAAGCGGAAGACTGAGGTTGTACTCTCCGCTTCTCTCTCTCATCTATCTCTCATAAAGAAAACACAAGTAACTTTGGTCGTCTTGTTCTAGATAGCTACCCGTCTTAGTGGACTAGCAGCTCTGAATGGACACTAGTTTTCTTGATAACAAAATGGCGACTCCACTGGGCAGCGAATAGTTTGTTTGTTTGTCCTTGTTGTTTTCTTTATAAACTACAGACGAAGCATGAAGTTAAGCTAGCTAGCCTTCGAACTGCTTTTTCTATGCAACTGCAAAGTAGATCAACGCTGCTTCAGTCAATCTCTGGGTTAGTTTATGAACTGAACATCTGACTTGCAAACATCCTAAGAACCCTGGTGGTAGCTCAATAACCTCATTAGATCAGCCCCTATACTTTGTGTTTACTATCTATCATTAGCTCAGCCTAAATCCCTGAACTTAGCTGCAAACTATGAGTGAAACCAAGCTCAGTCTCGTCCCTGGACCATCGCACTGTCCCTCATTGGCAATTTGGATGCATCGCCCTCCCATGTGTTGCAGGTGAGCTGCATCCCTATTTCCATGTGTTACAGGTGCGATGATTGAATGAGACCGTTTTTGCCTCCAGATTTTGGTTTTTAGCTCTATTCAGTAGTTTTGTTGTCTATGATCAGTAAATCACTGTTGAAACTCTCTTCCTTTGAATTATTCATCCTCCATTGATAAAGAATTGTGAATGTTTTTTATGTATTTTTCATCATTTAGAGTTCTCCTTTGCAAAGAGTAGCTTAATCGAAATGTCGTCTTTTGATTTGAAAGTGTCGCAAGTGTCGTTTTCAGTCAAAGAAAAGAGTGTCGTAAAGTCTTCCTCTTTTAGATAGTTGATTACACTTTTTCCATTGTATTTGATTTGAATCATCAATTCTTTGAAGTGTCGAAAGCAGTTTTCAAGTCGAAATTGAAAGTGTCGTCTAAATCTTCTTCAAATTTTTTTGAAAAGAAATTGCTGAAATGTGTCGCTTTGAGGAAGATGTTCAGATCTTGCTACTTAGTTTTCTTTTTGTCATTCTCAGGCATAGGAAATTGAAAAAAAAATATACATGATGTGCGTTTTCATTTAGACTGCTGCGGAATTGATTTAGGACGTCTCTTATGTTGCTCTCTGCTCTATGTTGAGAGATTTTACTTCTCTTTCCTTAGTAGCTAGGATTTCTTGCTAAAGAATAAATGACTGTTTATCATCTTAGTTGGTGCATATTTAGGAATTGTATATCTGTTACATCACGCAGGTGAATCTTAAGGAAAACTTCTTAGAAAGATCAACTATTAACATAACCTCAATGAACATAAAAACGCTTTGGAACCTAACGCACAACATCTAGAAGTCTAGGCTAGAGACGTATTCCGACGTCATAAAGCCTGGTAACTATTGTTTTCATCGTAAGTTGGGTGATTCCTCCTCTTTGATACGACAAGTGCCAGTACAGACTTGTGCTCCCACGTACCGTTGAGTATATATTGGGAGACCAAAATAGGCTATATCGTTTATCCTTAGGAAGCCGTGTCTGCCGCCCTATCGATCGCAATGCACTGAACACAACATTCAGGAAGATTGACTTCCGTACGTAAAACGTATTCTGCAGTTTTGCGATTGGTGATCACTCTGTCTAGATTTCCAGAGTAGTCACTTTCATTCCTTTTCAGATTGCTTAAAAGAAAAGGTCCATCTGAGCACTTGTCACTTCAGGCTCATTAAAAATCGAAGGTGGCTAGAGTCATCTTTAGCTTTTTCTCGACTCTTAAAAATTGAAAAAGAAAGTTGTGTCAAAGTGTCATAAAACTCATTTAATTCAGAATAACATTTTCCCCTTTTATTTTGAGTTGATCAAGTAATCCGCTATCGTGGCAGAAAATCAATCAAAACCCAGTCGTTCAAGGAGACTAACGAGTCAACCATCTTTGACTCCGGAAACGAAACCATTTTGGGCCAAGCGATCTCGTTTAACTGGGTCAAAGTCTCCTAGTTTATTTGAAACTTCTGTTTCAATATCCTCAGAGACTCCAATTACTCCAACTATTTATGGTATCCCTGCCTCTACAAAAGAAGTTCTGCAGTTACAAGAGGACATTAGAACTGATCCTAGTGTAACGGTAAACACTTCTATTCCTGAAGCAGCTCTATCTAGGGTTGATTCGGAAGGTGTCACCCCTCCAACATCTGTCGCTGCAGAGTCTATACCTTCTTCGGCACCGGAAATATTTTACGGACCTGACGGTCTACCTCTTCCGCCTGGACTGATTGCTATAGAAGAGATTGTGGAGGATCTTCCATCCAATACTCCATTGCATTTCGGAACTGCGATCCACCTATATCCTTCTAATACAAAAGTTAGTCACCCTTCATCGCAAGTTCCTGTAGAATCGCTAGGAAATATTTTGGATAGACTCGATATGTCTAAAAAACCATCGACATCTAGGACTATGTCATCCGATACAGCAACAGTAGAACCTTCTACCTCTACCCTGACAATGTTCGCTGGTGTACCTTCTATCCCAACTAGTTCTCAATCGCTAGATGGAGTCCACCCAAGGACTGTTTCGACATTATGGTCTGTTCCTATTTGTTCATCCAGAACCTTGTCTGGAATTTCTTATGTTGAGTCTCAACAAATTGATCCTTCACAACAGTATCAATTTGGGCAGTCCAGTCTCCAAAGGGCAATTTTCCCTTTGAATACTGGATTATCAGCATATGGGGGGCAGTATGCCTTTTCATTGTTCCCTCTGGGAGAACAACCATATGAGAGTTCACAACAGAATTCGGGTCAAGGTGGAATCACATCCAGTGGTTGGGTACCAATAGGGCCTCAACATCCGAGAGTTGTATATTCAATGCAACAAAATCAACCTGTGTCGAACATTCCCACTACACTGGCTATTGTGACGGTGTCGCAAGTACAAGCGCTGCCTATTGTATGTCATCCTCCAGTCTCTCAGGTCGTAGTACAACAACCTCTTGTCTCCACAACTCAATCACAACCGTCGATTAGTGGCTCCTTAACTGAAGTGACTCAGGCTCAAAAAGGTACTATAACCCCTCATCTTGGTCAAACATCCACTATTGGGCAACAACAAATGGTCTCACAGCCATGACCAATGCAATATCAACAACCCAAATTACAGCAAGCTTACCGAGGACCTGAGCAACAAAGCTTTGCAGGTAATGGGCATCCGTATATTCAGAATGGTTACCAACAATCATATTATAATGGTTACGCCCATCAACCTTATCAAAGTTACCAACATCAAATACATTATGCTGGTATGCAAAGACCCACTGCTCAGGCGATCCCATTTTATCCTGGGTATGCTTCCCCAAACCTGAATCAACAGTTTCCTTTTGTAGCAACTTTAGAATTACCAGATTTGAATCGACTAATAAATGATCCAATTGCTTATGCCCCTTGGTGGCCGAAGATTCCTCATAAAATTCCATCAAATATTCCTAAATTCAATGGAAATCTGGGTGAAGATCCATCGAATCATGTGATGACCTTTGATCTGTGGTGTTCGTTCAACACTCTCAATGATGATTTGATTAGGCTTCACCTTTTTCAGCGAACGTTAACTGGTCTATCAGCGAAATGGTACATCGAATTGCCTAGAGCTTCATTTGATAACTTCAGTGCCCTAGCCACCACCTTTTTAACCCATTTTCAGTTACCCATAAGGTACAAAATGGGAACAGAGCTTCTTACCAATTTTAAGCAAACGAGGCCACTCACATATTTGATCATATTCATGAGTGGCGATGTCGTCATAGAATGGTAAAGACATATGTTCCTGATCATCTATTAGCTAAATGGTTTATTAATTCATTGTTACCTTCTATTACAGAAGTTGTGGCCAAGGGAGGAGTTGTCATTGAAGAGCAAGTCATTGCTCGTGCGCAATATATAGACTTGATCTATACTCAGTCTAGCACTTTCTACAATAAAATTCTTGATGCTCCTAGATCGGATTTTTCCGTTCCTCCTCCTCCTAAATTGAACAGGGACTCTCATGCCAGCGATAGCGTGATTGGTACCTCAAGTACACAAACTGCGAAGGCCTCATCTAGTAAAGCCCTTGCAGTTTCCAGTAGAAAGAAAAATGACAAACTCCCTGCCTCGGAGGTTAATGCCGTGTCGGCCGACAAAGGCAAAGAATCGAAGCAACCAGGGGGCAAGAAGAAAAAGAAAAGCAAAAAGAAGAAACAGGATGATTCGTCTCTTGAAAAATCTTCTGAAAACCCTTCTGGGCAAATAAAACCTAATCGGCCATGTCTCATATGCGATGAGGACCATTGGACAAGAGATTGTCTGCATAAAGCTGAGATTAAGAAGTTCTTCAAGAGTTCAAAAACCTCAGCAGTATTGAATGATCCGTTTCCAAACCCAGAAACCAATCTGGTTGCTAGCGACAATGCTTCCCCATCCCAAGTGCTTATGTTGTCCATTTTGAAATAGAAAAATGATGCTTTGATATCGACAAGGAATAAGGATTACGAGAATCCACAGCTATCGAACAACAAGGCTGCAGATCAACCTAGTAGTTCGACAACAACTTCAACCGAAGTTGTGCCACCCATCATTCTTGAGCTAATGATAAAGCCGCCAAAGGGAGTAGTACACAAATCGACAGTTAATCCTTGTGCTCAAGCAACACATAATTATAATATAGTAGAGGATCTGACCCAATCGCCATCCGCTATGTCGACACTTGAAGTACTACAAAATTGCCCCTCCTAAAAGCAAGCTCTATTATCAACAATAGGTGGGATTGACCCAACAGATTCCAATCTTGTGGCCTTTAATCATAAAGGATACGAACCTTAGTTACTGGCTCAACTCGCTTTCCTCATACAAGTGAAGCCCTCAACAAAGCTATTCATCGAACAATCATTGATGAGGGGGCATCTACATGCATTATGTCAATGAGTTGCTGGAAAACTTTAGGCTCACCACCCTTGTCGTGATCGTCAACGACATTAAAATCATTCGATGGACGAACATACACCCTGTACGGGATTTTAAGTAACTTGCAAGTTGAACTGGGGGAAAGACAGTAGAAATTGACGTCGAAGTTACGATGGAAACCTTGATTACAATATCTTACTGGGAAGACCCTAGATTTATGCTATGGCTGCAGTTGTGTCAACATACTTTAGAAAGATTGCATTTCCTTTTCAAGGAGGAATTACAATTTTTGATCAACAAACCTTCCTCCCCAACAATTCACAAGTTACGGGAAGCATTCTAATGATCCATGGAAGCTCTCAATCGCTTCAAAATATCGGAGTAGGCCTCCTAAAAGAGCCGACCTTAATGGGTACTTTTGCCCTACCACCTCCAACTAATCTGGTGGAACTGGCCACAGTAAAAAACCTGCAATATGGTATCTTCTATATCTACAAAGATTCAGAAGATTTCCGAACATGATGTTAGCATGGATCATCACTAGGTATTGCCTCCAAGCCCAATAGAAATATTATAGCAATCAATTTTCTTGGCCTGGGCGGAAAATCCAAATCAACGCTCATCGAGTGTTTGGATAGATAGGTCTAAGGAATATGGTACCTCTTCGGATCCTTGGTCGCATGTACATTCTACAGATGAAGGAATTGTTGAGTCAATGATGATAGGAGAGACACCATGGGAAGATTACCACCATCATTCCCATCTTCCGGATTACCACGAAGATTGTTCCAACGACCTTAATCATCCTTCATTTTTTGATTTTCTATCAAATACTGTAAATACGGTGGATTCTGAGCGAAACCTGTCCAATATTGAAGAAACTATCGCCATAAATATCTCGACCAAACCATATGTTGTAGAGAATATTCATGTCGGCAAATGTTGCTCTGCTTAAGAACTGGAAATATATTGCACTCTTTTTCGTGAGTTCAGAGATGTCTTTGCATGGTCATATGAAGAAATTCCAGGCATTGACTCGAGCATAGTTGAACACGAAATAAAGATGTTTGCAGATGTCAAACCAGTATGATAATGGCTTCGGCAGGTGCACCCGAAGAAAGCCACTGCCATCAAGGCAGAGGTTGAAAACTTTTACATGATGGTTTCATTTACCCGGTTCCTCTAACTGATTGGGTATCGAATATTGTTCCAGTGATGAAAAAACAAGGAACAATTAGAGTGTGCATTGATTACAGGGATGTAAATCAAGCTTGTCCAAAGGACAATTACCCTACACCCTTCATAGACTAGATAATTGATGAATGTGCCGGATGCGAAACCTTTTCATTCATGGATGGATTTTCCGAGTATAATCAAATTAATATCCACCCACAGGACCAGTCGAAGACTGCATCTATATGTCAGTGGGGCACATTCGCGTACTGCAAGCTACCTTTCGGTTTAAAGAACATAGGGGCAACTTTTCAGAGGGCTATGAATTATGCCCTCCATGACATCAAGAACATCGTTCAACCATATCTCGATGATCTACCGGCTCATTCGCGAAAGTGGACTGATCATCTGCAACATTTGAGAGCTATATTTCTACGTTTCCAACACTACAAGATATGACTCAATCCGCACAAGTATGTGTTTTGTGTCGGTTCTGGTCATTTTCTTGGCTTTGTGGTTTCAAAGGACGGGATTCGTCTCAACCCATGTAAGGTTTAGGTAATCATCGATATGCCTCCACCTTCAAATTTGCTCCAGATTCAGAACTCCAGGGGAAAGCAAACTTTCTGAGGAGGTTCATTCCAAATTATGTTGAACTTGCTAAAGGTTATATGCGTCTTTTGAAAAAAGAAGTGAATCGGGTTGCGCAAGCTTCCTTTGATGCTCTAAAGGAATCCATAATAAGAGCATCATGAATGTACGCTCCTGACTATCAAAAAGACTTTAACTTGTATCTAGTTGCGACAGATACGACCGTCGCAATGGTTTTAGTTCAAGAAGACAATGGAATCGAACATCCTATCTATTATTTAAGTCAAAACTTAAATGATACAGAAAGCAAGTAATCCTATGTTGAAAAGCTGGCTCTTGCAGTTGTTCAAGTAGTACAAAGATTTCGACATTATATCCTCTTTCGTAAAACAACCATTTTGTCAGATTGCAACCCTATGAATTACATTCTATTGCGTCAATTACTTGGGGGCAAATATTTGAAATGGATAGCCATTTTGCAAGAGTTTGATCTGGAATTCGTAAAATCCAAATCAAAGAAATCTCTGGATTTTGTGGAGTTACTATGCGACTTCCCATCATCATCCAACAATTCAACATCCAAAGCATCAATCATGGATGAATCTTTGTTTCTAATATCATCAAGCAATTTGTGGTATGGAGACATAATCATCTATCTCCAAACCCAAACATATAGGCCTAACACCTCTTGCTCAAAACAATGACGTACTTGATACTAAGCAAAAGACTACATGATCGTCGGTGACACACTTTACCATCGCGGTATTGATACAGTTCTGTGAAGGTGCCTCACCCATGAGAAGGCCAAAAAAGTCCTGAATGATTGTCATTCAGGCATGTGTGGGGGGCATCAATCTGGTTATGCTACGGTGCAAAATATTTTACGAGCAAGTTACTTCTGGCCAACAATGTTCAAATATTGCATAACTGCAGTCAGTAGTTGCCATGCTTGTCAAATCTTCGACCGCAAAACTAGAATACCACCCGCACCTCTACATATAGTAGTTGCTGTTGGACCATTCACCAAATGGGGCATAGATTTCATGACATGTAACCCCACCTCAACCAGGGGCATGGGTATATCATAGTCGCAGTTGAATATTTTATAAAATGGGCCAAGGCCCTGCCTACATTAAACAATAGTGGTGAAACGACTGCGCTTTTCTTTTTCAATCATGTAGTCTCTGGATTCGGTGTTCCACAAGCTATAGTCACAGATCATGGATCAAATTTCCGCAATCACATGATGGTTGAATTGACTGCCAAATTAGGACTGTCTCACGATAGTTCTACTCCGTATTATCCGCAAGCTAACGGACAAGTTGAGGCGATCAACAAAGTGCTGAAGCGCATGCTGCAAAGGATAATTGGAGTCCATAAATGGAGTTTGCATCTAATACTATACTTGGCCTTGTGGGCATATAGGACATCAGTGAGAAATGAAACTGGATTTACACCCTTTCAGCTGGTGTATGGTCTGGAAGCGGTCTTGCCGGTTCAGTGTGAAATTTCATCTCTCAAGCTCGCATTCGACCTTCTCCCTGGAACTTCAGAAGAAGAGGCTCATTTCTTGGAACTAAGCCAGTTGGATGAAACCCATCGTGACGCTGCCTTGGCTAACGAAGCTCATAAGAAATGATTCAAGGCACAGTTGGACCAGAATGTCAAATCCCGTGTCTTCTTAGAAGGTGACCTGGTCTTACTTTACGACCAGGAATTCGATAAATTGGGAGCAGGTAAGTTCCAATAATTGTGGATGGGTCCCTACATTGTTAAGTGAGTCTTAGCAAAAGGATCCTATGATCTAGTAGATTATGACGGGATTCCATTGTCGCAACCCGAAATGGGTTGTAGCTTAAGCGTTACTATGCTTGATTAAGTGTAGTAATATCTTTATATGCTTTTGTTACATTTTCGTCAAGAGTTATCATTTTGGTTAGGTAATCCACTTTTGCATTTGTTGCAGATGTCGAACCTATTGGAATCATTTGTTGGATATGCCGACGGAGCTAGTCATAGTACGCGGAACCTATCTTCTGCAGCCTGGGCCATTTACGATCCAAGTGACGAGTTAGTGAGTTTCAGAGGGGTATGTATTGGTCGGTCAACGAACAACATCGATGAATATAGCGTGTTGATAGAGCTTCTCTCTGATGTCATCGCACATGGCATACACCAACTTGTTGTCAGGATAGACTCACAACTCTTCATCCTACAACTTACCGGCATCTATTCTGTTTGGAATCTATCTATCTATCGTATGTTCCTAAGGGTCAGGATTTTGGAAAGGTAGTTTGATTCTATTCAATATCAACACATTTCAAGAAACTTAAACACATTAACTGATTCATTAGAAAATTATGTGTTATATAGACATTTGCAACATTTATAAAAGAAAAGCATTTTAAACATCTTGCAGCAGGATCATATAACTTAACCAAAATAAAGCTTCGAAAATAAAAAATATATATAACTGTTTATAGTTTTTGCAAAATGTTCTGTGTCCAGGACAAAATCGGTCATACGACCCAAAAACTCAAAAATGCAGGAAAGCACCCTAGACTAATGGTGCTGGTGATAACAAGTCACCGCCTGTGTGATCATACGTAAGAGCCTAGTCCAGCGACTCGGCACGCCAGTAGTATGGCATTGTAATCTCAGAGGTAACTCGTCGGTCCTCACATCATGAAAACCAAGGGTGAGGCCCTCGATCTGATCCTACAATATTGCAAGGGTCTCGGCTACATCCAGATCGCGAAGGAAAACCCTCCCTACAACCTCTCCTACTGGAACAACAACTACTACCCTCGGGCGCGCTGCTGGTCACACTGGTCCAATATCTGCACAAATACACAGGTTTGATTAGTCTTGATAACATTTAAAAAACACAAGAACATTATAAAAGCAATAAACATAGATATGGTCAGATCTTTTACCTATAACACCCCACTGCTCGCCAGCCGGCAACACCAAATCTGGGTCGCCTCGGAAATCCATCCCGGCATATGGATACTCGGCATAAACCATTTGCTGACGGTTGAACCACTCAAAGAAGGCATCAGAGAATGAAATCTGTGACTGACCAGCATGTATGGCCATAAGATCAACCCATCTCTGCATCCGTGGTTCTGTCGATTTTGGCACTCTGAGTGAAATGTACTGTGGCTGCATCAGTGGGATCTTCTCCAAGGTGAAAGTGGTCAGAATAGAACCATAACCAAAGTTCTTAGATCTTCCGTTCTTCACCTTGGTAAGCTTTTCTTTTGTCATCGGAAGTATTGCATCACACGAGTTGAATACCTTTGGTTCAAGGCATACTTCATATAGGACCTGTTGGCCAAGTGAAGAGCCACGCTACCAACCAATCTAGCAAAGGTGAATAAGATGGTCCTCAAGTACCAGTTAATGACATCTTGAATACTGATCTTGCCATCCCTTCTCGGATGAGATTCATCTATATAGAATCAGCGAATATAATCCCTCACGGATTCGCCCCCATGGGCGGAACCTGATAGTGAGAGAGGGGCACCACGCCTCGATAAACCGGTCAAGAAGTAGATATCCTCAACAGTCAAAGGGATGGATTTACCCCTAATCTGGAACACTTCGTTGGTAGGATCTCATGCATCGAGAAGATATTGCAACAAGTTGATTTGTTGCCTCATGCTAGATATACGGAAGAACTTCAGCAAGCCATAGCTCCGCAATGCAGTCATTGTACTCGGATCATGTAAGGAAATCATATCCTCTTCTTCATGCTCACATTCATGCCATGTAATGACCAACTTGCCTCGATGAATCTCTGAAAAACAAACAAGAGAAGAATTAGGATCCTGATTTGGGTAAAAAACAAGCAAAATTTCCATGAAAAATTAGTGCATAAACTTTCCTCCTTGCGCCCATTGCACCCTAGTTGTGTACTAGGTGGGATGCATACTGACTGGCCAATGGCCAGCTTAGTATGCATTGCACCTTTCGATGTGTACTAGGTGCGATGGGGAGAGAACGAACCATTCAAACCCTAGAGGCCTAGAAAAACAGGAGAACATGCTCAGAATCAGAAAAGGAAAGAATGCAATTGAAGAGCTCAGGGTTAGCTTCTACCTGGTCCATACGGTGCCGAAAATAATCCATAGAATCTCCTGAAATTAGCTGATGAAAATCAAGGGGAAAAACACCTCTAGAGCTCCAACAATCCCAAATTTGAATGAAATGGTAAAATGCGAGATAAAAACTACTTTTATGTTACTGTTCACGTAATTCAAATAAGGTATTGGTTTTTTAACTCATTTTTCAAGCATGCATTTACATTTCTAATCAGTTTGATGGAGCAATTGAACAGGTAGTACGACCATCAAGAGAACATAGTGTTAATGGTGAACAGAACATCTTTGACTATTATCACGAGCAATGTTTCCGCAAAGTTCAAGCTCGTTAAAAAATAAACCTAGCTATGAGCATATGTTCCCCTAGAGTTCAAGCTCATTAAAAAATGAACCCACTTTCGGTAAATAACCTTTGTGATTGCATTACTATCAGCTTTTGAGCCTTGGTCGTGTTCTTACCATCACCTCCACTTTTTAGCCGATCATATGCCTCCACTTGATTGATTACCCTTTTGAGGAACAACTACGATGAGTGATTCTGTTAGCCATCTTCTTTACACTTCCATGATTGAAAAGTTCCAAACCTTACCTAGAACCAGCTGCTACCCACAAATATCATTCATTCCTCAAAGACGAGTCTCTTTTAAGCTCTTTTTAGACTCGTAAAATATAAAAATATTGTCAAGCAATTGGCCTCTCTAGCTCGTTAAAGTGTTTGGAAGTGCCATCCCTCCTCTATATTTTAATCTTTTTGGACCTAAGGGATCATTACACAAAAAGATCGAGCGCTTGTCTTTTGCGACTTGTTAAAGTGATCGGAAAAGTCATCCCTTTCATATTATTTTATACTTTTTTCGGACTTAAGGGATTATACTACGAAAAAGGATTACTGGAGTTTCCTTTCCGTCTCTTTCCAGACTCTCTAAAACTGAAAAGGACCGAGTTATCTTTGTCGTTAAACTCGTTAAAACAATAACGACAAACTTGTCCATTACAGACAAGAGTGAGTTTCACTGTCGCTAGGCTTGCTAAAACATAGCGATAGGTTTGCCTGAAGGGAAAATTATAGAACAAGCATATGTTATCCTTCTCAAGCTTGACAAAAATAAGAGGTACTTGTCAGCAATGACTGGGGAAAAATTGGGAAGAAAACTCGAAAAACCTCATTGGTAGCAGGTCGCTCTTGAACATGACACTTTCACTCCATCACCATGATTGAGTCGGGTTGGGTTATTCCGTTCACCGGTCATATCACCATTGGTCCTCCATGCCATCCATTTTTGGGGTTAACGCTACCAATCCATTTCAGTGTCGTCGATATGTTCAAGAGAAGTCGCTCAGAGAATTCACCAACCTAGCTAACGCCTCATCCGCTACAATACCTTCACGCTCCATTCTCTCATGACTGCCACCCTGAACCTTGTATCATCAGATCATTTTCACCTCTACAAAATCATTTGCTCCGTTTCGTGTCGTAGATGTGGGATTCATTAGGGCCTTCCTAAGATAGGGTCACTTCTTGTCGACATCATCTCATGATCCAAGAAGTTGACTTAGGAACAACCCTTTCAGTACTTTGAAGCTTGCATGCCTCAATGGAAAGTTTCTCACTTCCGGCAATAGGTTTACATCAATGGCCTTCGACCGAAAGATTTTGCGTGGTGTTCGACATCGACTCGTGTATTCATACCACGTGAATTGTACTGCAGTACCTTGAGGGTCATCATCATTATCAGTGATTCCTCTCGCGCCTGTTAACAACTTACATCATTGGCTGGTAATCAGGTGATGTCTTTCCATGTTAGACATCAGAACATCTTTTCACATGGATTGACTTGTACTTCGGGTGAAGATTGAATGAGTTTGAAGACCCCGGATCTAGTTTCATCCATCCGGGCTGTGATATATTCAGGAAAAATAAAGACATCAAATGTACATCATAGTTGCACAGATAATCATCCAAGCCAAGGGATGATGGCTCTACCAAAATCATCAGTCTGCCACACAGACGGTTGTCTGTCCTATGTACATAAAAATGAATTTATAAAGCTAAGCATGGGAATGCCCGCCTCAGCTAGATCATGAAAATATAATGAAGATAATGTGTTGTATTGTATCTTATTACAGGTCACCTTCCAGTGCGAAAAACCTTGGATCCTCATGATAAAGCATTTCACCTGACATCAAAAGATTTACGACCTCATGCTTTAGGGGGCAACTATTATAGACCTATTTGGGCACTGCAACCCCAATCTTATATGTCCATAAGCCAAGGGCTTATAAGTCCCTAAAAGTGTTGTTTCATACCCTAAAGGAACAAGGTCAGCTGATTACATCATCTTCCATAAGTCCTCCACGAAACACTGCTTAGAACTGGTCAAAACTTGACCATCTCACCTTCTCCATGGTCAAAGTGTGATGCATCTCACCTAATGCACACGGGGGGTGCGATGCATACTGAAATTCCCTTCTATGGGGTGCGATGGGCGAGAGTAGAAAAATGGTAGAGACAGTTTGCAAGGTGGATGATCATGGAATCTTCCATAAACTTCTCATGTGACACTTGCCTCTCTGAATTCACCTAGGGATGAGTAAGAGATCATGAAATCTCCAAGTGGAATTGAGAACTATCAGAGAAATGGCACTAATCAAAAACCCAGAAGCTGAGTCACCTACCTGCAAACATCTATATATGGATCTATCATCCTAGAGATCCAGAGGCTGGAATTTTGCATCTTGTAAGGAAGTGTTGTTGGTTTCTTTGTGGAACATCATAGTGTTGGGTGATCTAGCTTTTCATGAGGTGAAGAAGGGCTTTCATGCTGGGAGGATGGTGCTGGGTCATATCAATGGGTTTTAATCCTCTCTTCTACCACTTCTATCAATAAAGTTATTTGAGTTTTCCTCCATATTTTTGTATGTCTTTGAATATTGAATTGGTATATTCATTTGTATGGTCAATATATATCTGATCCTATATTCTTTATGATTATAGATCTCTATGATTTGATGGTATTATGCCGCTTTGACTCTATAGGTGTTCTTTGAAATGGGACAAGTGAGGAAGGAGTAGCAAAGATCTGTCAAAGGGGAGAGGAAACAAGCAAGGAGCCAAGCGAAAGACTGAGGTTGGTACTTTCTACTTCTCTCTCATCTACTTCTCATAAAGGAAAACACTTGTCACTTTAGTTTGTTTTTTCTAAGATATCTATTCGTCTTAGTGGGACTAGTAGCTCTGAATGGACACTAGTTTTCCCGATAACACGATGGCCACCAATCATGAAACACTGGTCCTATATGTTACACCTGTTTACCAGCCATTGCAAGAAGTTTACTTGGGCCCTCATGCTTGGTATGGCCCAAAACTTAAATAGTCTGCATGATTTTAATGCCCGTATTGTGGGTGGATGATTTATTACGGCAAGGTCCACATCCTCATGCTCGTGTTCCCGCCAAACAAGCATTTTGTATGTCATACAATGCAAAAACGACATATTAGAACAATTTAGTTCGAAAATTCTTGGGTGGAAATAGAGAAATTTGAATTTTTAAAATCCATTTCACGGCGTCCACACCCATTAGTTATAGATAGTGCATAGGTCTGCACTCGTCGTAAGCAATAGGTGCGGACCCATGAATTTTTTCTTTGTAGAAAAAAGTTGGGGTCCACAGGGGCCGCATGTTGCACCTGCGGACCCCCACGAGCAATTTTCTAAACCAAATTCTCCTTAAAAAATCAATTTTAAAGCCTAAAAATGAAATGTAAATGGTTGAAATACGAGATAAGGATGATGTAGATTACCTAGAGCTGACGGTTTTCGATTCCAACAGACATATTTTCTGCAATCTTCACAGGAATTTTCTTACCAAAAGATCTCACTTCTCACTCTGAAATCAAATCGTAAAAATGAATTTACAAAAGCCCTTTTTATAAGCTTTTTTGAATAAATGAATTTTTAATTTATTTATATTTCACTTTAAAAAGGTAACTTTTTGATACATTTTTATTTATCTTAAACATGTATGAGTAATGTTTTGAGTTTTTGTGCAGAATATTGGATTTTTCGAGGAACATTAATCATTTTCAACAAAGAGAGTACTTTTTTCACTTTTTCGGACTCTTCCAAAATTTACGAAAAAATGAAACATTGGAGTCCTCTTTAAGCTCTTTTCTGACTCATGAAATATGAAAAGATTGCCGAATTTTTTCCCTTTTAAACTCGTTAAACAGAATTAAAAAGGTGGTCCACTTACAACTCTTATCTGACCGTATAAACATGAAACGATCACCAGATTTTTGTCATTTCAAGTTCGATATTGGTTATAAAATGACGTGTCTTCGATTGCTTTTTTACTTTTTCAGATCGGGGCCACTAATTATGAAAAGTACTCCTCGATCATAATGGTCAAGTGGTTCTCTCAAGTATTATTTTATACTTTTTCGGGCTT
Source organism: Pinus taeda (assembly GCA_000404065.3). Classification (NCBI taxonomy): domain Eukaryota; kingdom Viridiplantae; phylum Streptophyta; class Pinopsida; order Pinales; family Pinaceae; genus Pinus; species Pinus taeda. The sequence goes on from APFE031290934.1 coordinate 55,696, forward strand.
GGGGACACAGATTTATGAAAAAGGATACCCATGGAGTTTTCTTAAGTTTTTCTTCTAACCCCTAAAATTGAAAAACATCGAGTTTTTCCTATACTGGACTCGTTAAAGTTTAAACAGGTATGAACCACTCCTTCTTAGGGTTTGAATTTTAAACTAAGTTGGACTCATCCGAAGGATGAGCTTATAAACAAGCAAATGTTATCCTCCTCAAGCTTGTCAAAAATAAAGAGGTACTTGCCAAAAATGGTGGGGAAAGAGAGAAAAATGAACCTAATTTGTTACACTTTGGGTTTTCGAAAAGCAGTTTAACCACTCTTGAACATGACACTTTTTGTTCACCTGGGTTGGAAATCCTTTGCCTAACAGTTAATCAAACCATATTGAAAGTCTTCAGCTGGTTTCTGGGTATTAGCTTTGGGTCAATTGTCACCAAACCATCTGCAAATGTCATTATGTGTTCAAGGGGTCAGTTTCAAACAAACCATTCATTTGCAAAATATCTGTCATCACATTTTGACCATCTGAGTTCAGTCCTTGCCAATATGTTTCTTCAAAACTTGATCTATGATTTCATGTTGCGGGCTTGCCTGCGACAAATCGCTTTCTATCGACTTCAGCTCATTATTCTAGAAAGGTAATTCTAGAAATAATCAGTACCCTTGGAATCTACATGCCCTAATGGCAGGTTTCTCGCCTTCGACGATAGGTTGCATCATTGACCTTCGATCAAAGGATTCTATGACATGTTCGACATCAGCTCATTTATTCACATTTCATGGATTGTATGAGTACTTTGAGAGCCATTGACATTATTGGCGGTTTCTCTCACACTTGTTAATGGTTCACATCATTGACTGGTAAACAAGTGGTTTCTACCATGTTCAACTTTGACACATTCATTCACATGGATAGAATCATAATAGTTCGGGAAGCAGAAATCAAGACCCTGGATCTAGTTTCTACCATCCAGGCTGCAAGGAATTTTGTTATTCATTATATAGTGGACTATTCATAAATAGATGGCTATGCCCATACTGTGTCTACATATGTCTACACTCTTTAATTATTACAAAATTATTCATGTATCAGAATAGTTTAGTCAATTTTTTAGTCAGTTTTAATCTGAGTATGGGAATTCCTACCTCAGCAATGATATGTTCACATATATATATTTTGCATTGAATTCTTTTACAGGTTCCGATTGGGGTGTCCATAGGATGATCCTTGAAATGATAAAGTACTTCACTCTTCATAGATGACAAACTATATCTTCATATATTATAGACTTCACCCTTTAGGGGGCAATCTGTTGTACAAAAAATTGTCACCTTGACATTCTGCAATCTGTGTGAGTCCATTACCACTCATACTTTCCTCCTTTGCAAATCTTAAGCTTCAGTTCTTCATATCAAGCCTTGAAAATGAGAGAAAGATCTCAAAAGTCTCTAAAACTCTGGTTCCGCACTTTCTCTTAACATTACTTGTAGTCCTTCACCTAATGGTCATGTCTCCTGTGCACCTGACTGCACTGTCTCTGTGTTATGGGTGTGGACCCCTGTAAAATTTAAAAAGGCACAAGTATATTCTTAAAAACTCACTTTGAGTCATTTATAGAAGCTTCTGGAAGGAATCTTGAGGAGGCAAGTTTGCTCCCTTAAGGTTCATGTATCCCATACCTTAAGGAGCTAACCCCTTGATGTGAGGAGCTTATCCCTTTGAAGGAGGACTCTATCCCTTCATAGGTGGACCTGTAACCTCCTTCTTCTACACTATAAAATGAAGCATTGGGCTGGTTACTTGGGAGGTTGCAAGCTGAATATTTATGAGGTGAAATGCTGCTGGAACTTAGTCTTCTTAATTGAGCTTTTATGAGGAGAGATTACATACCTCTTTGATCTCATTTGGAAAAGTGTAAGGCTTGTCAAAGTAAACGAGATTCTTGTCTCAGACCGTGGGAAGAGCTTGTTCAACATCAAGGTTGAAAAGGTTGTAAGGTACTTCTACTTCAAAGTTAATACAAATAAGTTTGTTTTTCTCAATAAGCTATTGTTTTATGGTTTATTTTATGGATTCCTTGATCACCATAATGGACATGATTTATGATATTAGCTATGCAGGTGCTATTTGATGATTTCTTGTTTGTGATTGTAGATTCTCAAAAGGAAACTCTTTCAAACGGTTGAAGGATGGCTGCTACAAACTAGTGTTGGACTTAAGGTAGGGTCTAAACACCTCTATAGCTTTTATTTATGAATCGCATATGTTTAGAGAAAGATAGATTTGCTTGTCTGCTTGTTGTTAGACTATCTTCTGATACTAGGGAGAGCGGTCTTGTTTGCAAGATCGATTTATCCGGCCAACAATCCTTTAGATATTATTCAACCCAATTGGATTACTCAGCTAAGCCACGCGATGGAATGCTATAACATGACTATTGAAGAAGAAGATGAGGACCCCTGAAAGATTAATATACCTGAAACCGAGGGTCACCATGAGGTCGAGGGACTGGAGATCGAGAATCCTAATATAACCACGCCACTGAAAACTAAATAGATAAATATTGGCAAGGAGATGGAGCCCAAATTCATGAATATTGGAGATTACTACGATGACGCAATGATAGATAAAGTCACCGAATTTCTCTGCGAATACTAGGATTTGTTCCCTACCAAGTTTATGGAGTTAAAATAGATAGTAGGAGACTTGGGCATTATGAAGATCACGTTAAAACCTGATGAGAAGCCGGTTAAGCAAAGACCTTACCATCTTAATATGAAGTATAAGGAGAAGGTCCTCTTAGAGTTAGATAAGATGCTCGCAACATGAATCATTGAGCCCATAGAGGAATCTTATTGGGTGAGCCCAATGGTGCTACGGGAAAAGAAGTAGAAGGATGAAATAAGGATATGCATAGATCTTAGGAAGTTGAATGATGCTTGCGTGCATGATCCTTTCCCGACTCCGTTCATTGATGAGGTATTGGATAATGTAGGTGGCTAGGAAGCATACTCCTTCTTTGATGGGTTCTCTAGGTACCATCAGATCAAAATTATGCCTGAAGGTAGAAGCAAGGCGACCTTCGCAACTGAATGGGGATGTTTCCAGTACACTGTAATTCCTTTCAGATTAAAAACTGTGCCTACAACATTTTTGCGCGCAGTCATTGTTGCATTCAAAGACTTCATTCATAAGTTTCCGGAGGTGTACTTTGATAACTGGACTATGTTTGAGTTGGTAAAATACTTTGTGACTAGTTTGCACTTAATGCTAGATACTTGTTGAATGTACCAGATTGCGCTCAATCTAAAGAAATTTTTTTTTGTGTGTCCCTTTTGGGACTCTGCCAGGTCATGTGGTATGCCGACAAGGATTGGTGGTAGACCCCGCGAAGATCACAATGATAATTAACCTAGAGGTGCGAAGGAGTGTGAAATGATGCGCGCAACACTGGGACATGCTGGGTAATATAGGGAGTTTATCAAGAGCTATGCCCATATCACCACACCTATTGAAACGTTATTGAAAAGGATGTCACGTTTTGTTGGGACGAGGACTGTCAGAAAATCTTGGATGTGCTGACGGGAAAAATGGTTACCGCAACGATTTTAGTCTTCGCAGATTGGAAGAAGGGGTTTCATGTACATTTAGATGCATTATGTATAGCACTAGGAGTACTACTGACATAGGCTGGCAAAGGAGAATTGGACCATCCTATAGCATTTGCAAGTAGGAGGTTATCAAAGGCTGAGAAGAACTATTCCACCACTAAGTGCGAAGGACTAGCCATGATATATGTGCTCCAAAATCTTAGATACTATTTGCTGGGTGGACATTTTAAGATGTATACAGATCATTCTGCATTGAAATACCTAGTCAATAAGCCTGTGTTGGGGGGGAGAATATGCAGGTGGTTGTTATTATTCCAGGAGTATGATTTTGAAGTTAATCTGAAGCCTAGATGAATAAACGCAGGACCAAATCATCTATCGCGCAACGAAACGGGAGAATAGAACACTAATTTGGAAGAGGGATTTCCTGACATGCAGCTATTTGCAGTGCGCACCGTGGATGGTCACTTTGAAGACATCATACACTTCCTAACGACAGGAACTACCCCAAAACGCTACACCACCTAGCAGAAAAACGAGTTAGTGGTGCCAGACATTTGTATAAAATGGGGTCTCATGAAGTATTGCGATGATATGTACCAGATTTTGAAAGAAGTAGTATCCTCGCGGATTCTCATGGAGTTGCCATGGGACAGAATTACGCACAAAGGGTGACCACACAGAAGATTCTATGCGCAGGGTTGTGGTGTCCAACCCTCCATCAGGATTCAAAAGCCTACTCCAGGGCATGCGACATGTGTCAAAGGACTGGTAGGCCATCGTGGAGAGATTAGCTACCTTTGAACCCATAGATGATTTTACAACATTTCAATAAATGGGTAATAAATTTTGTGGGACCCATTGAGCCTCAAGGAAAGAAGAAGAGTGTGTGGTACGTTATCACCGCGACTGAGTATTTGACTCGATGGGTGGAGGCACAATTTATGAAGGACTTATCTGGCACAATCATTACGAAGTTTCTCTTTGAGTATGTACTAATGCAATTTGGGTGTCCAAATATTTTGATGAGTGATCGTGGTATGCACTTTTTGAACGAAGCGATCAACGCGCTGATGGATGAGTTTTAGGTATATCACTAGAAAAGCACACCTTATCACCCATAGGCTAATGGGATGGTGGAATCATTCAATAAGGTACTAGAGAGTGTGTTGACCAAGGCTTGGAATGCTTAGTGAAGTGATTGGGACCTACGCATACCCGTAGTACTATGGGCCTATTGGTCGACGTGCGAAAAGTTGACTGGACAAACACCCTTTAGGCTTGTATATGGTGTTGCAGCAGTGATACCAATGGAATACATTGTGCCTAGTTTGCGTATAGCGGCACTCACGGGTATGATGGATCGCAGAGCCCTAGAAGAGAGGCTTGCATAACTTTCTAAGCTTGAGGAAGAAAGGTTTATGGCTAGATTTCACCAACAGGTCCAAAAGTAGCACAAAAAATCATGGCATGATCGGCACATTAAACTGTGCACCTTTAAGGTAAATGACCTAGTTTTGTTATATGATAGCAATTTTGATAAATTTGCAGGAAAATTTAGGATGCACTGGCTAGGGCCCTATGTCATTAAGGAGATTACCATCAGTGGAGCAGTTCAGTTGGTTAAATTGAATGGAGATCCCTTCCCAGGAAAGGTGAATGGCAGCTGATTGAAGCCATACACCGGTCATCCGTCCAGGTGACTACATGAAGGTAGCATAGTATTAGTGCTCTAGACAACTGAAAGGAGGAACAGGACTATAAACTACACTGCTCGGGTTAGGACATTGCATGATCAGGGGATTGCACGAAATTATGAGATGTCACAGGGTTTGCAACAACGTGAAGAGAGTTGCGATACCTAGTGAAAAACTGTGTAGGTCAGCTGAAAAGTGACCATTAAAGTCATTGTTCATGATTTGATGATGAGAATGCGGCCAAATGGAGCAGGGTGCCGATATTTAAGATAAAATTTATGGGTAAGATCCTTGAAAATCTACCGCCAATCTCGCATTAATGAACCGAATTTGGGGGGAACAGTCGGATTTGAAATCAAAATGGCCTATAAATTAGATGTGGCTATCTAATGAAAAAAACTTGGCATTTTGAGCATTGAGTTCATGAGCTCTCAGACGTGCATGAACCATGCATTTTTTGAAGAATTTCTTGATTTCCTAGCATTTGATCAATTTCCAAAGTCTAATGGAAATTTCATCCATGACATTATCTCAAGATTGAAAGCTATGGATGTCGAAGTAGTGATAACCGAGGGGGCTGTGCCAGAGGTTGTTATGGAGGCAGAGGGAACTACTCTGAAGGTTGTATAGGTACTAGCTAAAGTCCACAAGTCACCACGAACACCTAGACCGAAGCCTATCCTGACTAAGGAGAGTGCAAAGAATAAGAAGGGCAAGCAGGCCGCGACACTTGTGCGCATGTCGCTTACAAGAAACCCATAGAAGGACAAGCCCACCACATAGGAAAAGGGAAAAACTATTAACTTGGAGCCGGAGGAGGAAGAGATTGAGGACATCCCAATGGATGATGAGGATTTGGGGGTAGAAGTGGAAGACATTGAAGTTGAGGGTTTTGATCCTATTACTAAGTTTCCCGAATACATCCCGACACACAAAGGTAAGACCAAGGTACAAAAGGGCATTGACAAAAGCAAGGTCACCTTGCATATACCTTTGCTGCCAGATGAGATTGTCTTTGAAGGACTGTGCTTGGGGCAAGTTCTGCTATTGAAATTGGAAGACTAGGACTTAGCTGACACTGATAAGTTCCCTCACTTGACAACAGAACAACTCATGCACCATGTTGTTCTTACAACCACTGGGATGACTGCGTTGGAACTGCAGAAGTGGCTCAAGGGTGTAGACAAAGCAGCACTGCTCAACCTGCTATGGGTGCCTCACTCCAATCGCACACCCATTACAATATTGGTAATCAAGCAACTACTATTTTTGGTGCATGATGGGTGTCTATGGCTAGAGGAGTTGATACCCATCACTGATAGGTTGATCCATAAGATCACCACAGCTACCCTATACAAGGGCAAATCCAGCCATGATGTTTGGTGAAAAAGGTGGTGAGCATGCCCTCGTGGAGGCCATGAAGGAGAAATTCAATCTTGTGAAGAAGCCGCGAGGCGATGCCATCTCAAGTATCTGTGATCCTACAATCAAGGTGGCCATGCAGATTCTGATAGGAAAAGTTATGCGGAAGTGTCGCGCAGATGAAGTGTCAGCACCCATCGTTGCTCCAGCGGCCCAATGCACAGAAGCAGTTCAGTTTAATTGGGAGTGATATCTCTGTGGTGAGTTCCTTGTGAACTGTCGCGAGGCACAAGAGCTCAGCAAGGACTTCCACTATGTGTGGCTCTTGCTGTCCATTGTGCTGGTAGCCTAGGAGCTACCTGAAGATAGTTAATTCCCCTCGGTTATGCCAGCCCTTCTAGAAGCAACGAAGTACGCTTCACTATGTGTGAGCAAGGATGCTTAGTGTATCAAGGATAGCAAGATCTTTTGGATCTTGATGGAAATGAATATACACATGGCTATCAATTGCAAGCCACGATTGTCACCTATTGTGTTTGTAAAACTGCAAGAGTAGGTGGAGTTCAAGGTAGAATTTCAATGCGTATCAATCAGGGCATGGAAGGACCATGAGCAGAAGTGGCATGAATCTCCATACTTGGCAACTAATGACGTGATCGATGCAGTTCTTGATCGTTGGCCGGTAGAGTGGCGCACTGCCTCAGACTCGGTGGTGGGATCGTGCAAGTTCGCCATGCAGTGCAAAAAGGAGGAGGATAAGCTCAAGATGGTGCATTTGGCCGAGAAGAGGAGGAAGGAGGTCGATGATAAGGCCCGGGCATAGTGCAATGCTGCACAATGGGTGGAAGAGCAGATAGGTGGAGTAGAGCACAACTCTAAAAAAGGTGCGAGGTCACGCTCACCTGAAGCAAAGGAAGAAATGGATGAGCAGACAGAGCAGCATAGAGTGGACCCATAGATGGTGTCATTCCATATCAAGTGTCCAAGAGGAGAGGAAAATGTTGGGTCGTGGAAGAAATCCAAGGCTAGTAAGACATTGTTGGAACCAATCACCCTAACAGAGGGAGATTTGAATGACATTGGAGATACGGTGCAGGATGTCACTGCAGAGGTATTACAGCAGTTCGAGCAGTAGAAGCAAAAAGTATTAGGGGCAATCTAGATGGGTCTACAAGAGCTGCAGATTCACGCATCACAGACTGGTGTGGCATTGACCAGCCTCGCCATAGATACTTCAGAAGCCGCTGGGATGCTGCATGCAAAGGACTCCCGAGCAATAGTGCTACTGAAGGGAGCATTGACCACAAAAAATGAAGCTGACAGGCCCACTGTTAGCGTGCCCAATGGAGTATGGCTGAACTTGGTAATGCTTCCTGGCGAGGTGCTCCACCTACTATAGGATGGGGTGGTCGCAGAGCTAAGGGCCCGCAAAAAATGCGCTTTGCAGGTGATCAGTGAGCAGAACATCAATAACGTGTAGATGGCCCTACAACGAGACTCTGCCATCGCCACCGTGAACAACGTAACTGATCGAAACAAGCGCATAGTTCAAGTCGTGGAGCAAGCATGCCAAATGGTCTCAGAGTTGCCCATTCCTGAGAAAGAACCAGTAGAGGTGCATGTTCTCAAACTTGCTACAGGGGTGCGCAACGCTCGCACAAGGTTGGCCAAGGTTCAATTGGAGTTAAACCTCTAGATTGCAAAAATGTATTTGAAGGCCTAGCCTTCAACTCCACCAGAAGTAAAAGGGCAGCGCGCAACCGTTGTCACAGAGGTGATAGTGGCAGTAGACAGTGTAATAACAAACTACACACGATTGTTTGAACAGTCATTCAAAGTACTGACCAGTCTGCAAGAAGATCCTAATGTACAAAGGCTGGAGACAGAGGCACGAGAACTATAGTAGTGCTATGACAAGGAAAAAGGAACAACACGAACTGTCGCCCTTACACATAGACGTGCGAAGCCGCAGGAGGAAAAAACACTGAAGGAACAGGTAGATGTGGCGTAGCACAAAGAGGCATTGCTGAAGGCGCACTTGAAGCCTTGGTTGGACGAGGCCTATTCTGAGATGGCCTCCATTGAAGGTAAGCTTGCTAGTCTACATGCGACTTAGCATAAGCTTTAGGCTGACAGTTTAGGACCAGCGACAGAGCAATTGGTCGAATAAGTGAAGCAGGAAATTGCATAGTGCACCGTTGAGGTGGTAGTCATATAGGTTGAGTTAGAAGGTCTTTGCGCCAAGATATCCGCACCCGCAGAGTGACTCGAGGGCGAGTCACCATGTTTGTGTTGGGCGCCAATTGGGAATGGGTTACCCCAAGATTAGTTTTGGGGCTAAAAGCGCATGTTTTGGGAAATTGTTTTAATAAAGTTATAAAGTCTCAGCATTTTGTGGTCGCAAAGCATGAAGGTGTCAAGAGTCATAAAGGGTTGTCCGCCCTTATTTTGTAAAGTGGAAAATCAGTTGTAAATATCTACCCATGGTCCATGGACCATGGGATTGTATAAAAAGGAGCTCAGTAAGTAAGCTCTAAGTGGTAAGTAGAGAAGAGTGAAAAGGGAAGTAGTGAAATAGAGTGGAGAAGCCTAAGCGTTCTCGGGTCTTAGCATAGGTAGAGGCTCTGCATCGAAGTGCGCAGAGGCCTAGGGTAGAAGTATGCAGCTGAGTGCACATGTTATCACCCCAAGAAACTCTCCTAGGTTGTATCTCGGAGATGCTCGGGAACATTACAAACTCAACTTAATGTTGGAAATGGATGAATGGAAGGAATGATGCTTGTTCAAGCCAGATAACCACTCCTACTCTGCTTGACTCCAGACATGTGTGAACACCCCCAGGCTACAAGGCTTTAGACAACCAATTACTCACAGTTTAAGGATTGGGTGAATATGGAGAATACTGACCACACCAGCAAATGCACTGGACCCTGTGATGGCGGTTGCAACCAGTAAAGAGGTCTGGAAATCTAATGCCCCAATGTACAGACAGAATGACAGCTCTCTGGCATTAGGTGAAAAGAAACCTGAATAACACATTCACTGATACATGCAAGATTTTAACACAGAGGTAGGATGACAGCTCCTCTAATGCTAAACATCTAGAGTTCAAGAAAATTGCATAACAGGCACAACTTGGAACAAAATAGGAATGGAAAGTGAGCAATTAACAACAAAAGAAGCTTGTATTAGCTGAAAATGAAGACGAGGGGCTGCAAGTATCAAAGTAGTTACAGTCTCCAGAAGTTGAATCTTACATCAAAACAACAACCATCAACCCTGATTACATCTGTGTTTTGGGTATATATAGAGTTTCATTACAAAGACATTCTGCTACTCTAGGCGTGGAGGGGTCATAATTGACCACCAACCGCTTTAACTATCTGATGGAGTCTCTGGTGGAATCTACTGCCTCAATGAATGAATTTGATCTTCTTAGGTGCTATGTTGTACTTTCAGGTGGCTGGAGTGTCATAAAGGATAAAATTCGTTAACTACTAAAAGTGTTTATCTGCTCGAGGCTGGTCCTTTCTTTCTCGGCCATCCTTCCTGTTGAATGCGGTTGTTGAGGATATATTACGTTGGGTACTAGATACTAGCCACCTTCATCCTTTGGATGCATGGGACAGGTCAAGGATGAGAGGACTGCATGGTGGACGAAATGGAGAAGGAAGATTGGCCATTGGATCGCGCAGATGGACGGTGGAAAACACTTGGTGGGAAATATCGGGAGGATACAAAAGTAGGGTGGAAATAGGTCGTTGGATCTTGGGCAGATAGATCCAATGGTCACCAGGCATCACAAATGTGCAGGGGTTAATGAGTAGGGACTGCGGTTTTGGCGGTAAGTGGTATTGATCGCACCGCTTTTGGGGGATGAGCAGTAAAGGTACGAGGGCTTGCGATCATAATCATCATGCGACGTGTGGCAGATGGGGAGGGACAAAAACCACTTTGATCATGAGTTAACGCGCAGGTTGTTTGCAGGCGCGGGAGGAGCGAAAACCGTTGGATCACGTGGTAGATGATTAGATGGTAGGGGTTTAATTGCACATGTTTTCATCGGATGTGATAGGGAAAGGGCTTGTGAAAGCGCGCAATCATGTGATCACGATTATATGATGGTTTAAGCTCTACACCCAGGGACCTGAGGGAATATGGGTTTATACAGGGTTTCAGAGGTAAAACGAAGATCGCAGAGGTATAAGAGTATAAGCGGAGTGAAGGAGAATGAGAAGGATGACTAATGCGAGCCCCTTTTAAGCACAAACAACATAGCCAGACCTGTATTTGACCCTCAAATGTTGAAGTACGTAGCAGAGCTAACACTGGCTCATTCTAGGGATGAGATCATCCCTGTGAGGTCTCAAGAACTTGCAGGTCAATGTCTTTCCTGTGAAAAGAAAATTAGCAAAACTTCCTAGTGTTCCATTGAGCATGGAGTCTAACTGAGATTACACTAAAATTGATAAAACAACATATTTACAATTTTAAGGCCAAAGACCTTAAACAACATAAATTTTCAGAAAATTCCCATTAACTGGGCCATCAAAAACTGCTTCTCCTCCCATACTTTTTAGCATGAAGGTGTTGTTCCCTTGAATATGAGAAATGATAAAAGGCCCTGTCTAGAAAGCATCAAACTTCCCATGGTTGCCTTTCTTTTCTTTTAGTGCATCCCACTTCAGAACCAAATCTCCAACCTAAAAATTATCTAATTTTGTCCTCCTGTCAAAATAATCCTTGATCTTCTTCTAATGTGCTACAAACCTTTCAACCAGCTATTCTCTGATTTGATGTATCTCTGCTAAATTAGTGATCCTTTTTGCCATATCTTCTTCCTCATTCTACTCTTCTTGTAGGAACTTTGCCACGGGGAGGGTTAATTGAATTGGGAACACAATCTCAGTGCCATATACCAGCTTGAATGTAGAGTTCCCTGTGGATCTCTTAGTGGTCACTTTGTCAGCCCACAGTGCATATCTGAGCTTAGAATCCTAGTTCTTCTTGTTGTCATCCAATAGCTTTTTAATTATCCTTATCAAACTCTTGTTGGAAGATTCTGAAAGACCATTGCCTTGAGGGTAGTATGAAGTGGAACAGTTTAATGCCCATAGAATTGCACATGTCCACCAATTCTTTTTCCTTGAAGGCTACTGCATTATCTATGACTAATTTATGTGGACAACTAAATCTGGTGAAGATATTCTCTGTCAAAAACTTCATGACCACATGATGATCAACCTTTCTGGTAGGAATGGCCTCAATCCATTTAGTAAAGTAATCAGTGGCTACTAGGATCCATCTGTGTTGTCCATTGGAACGTGGATTGATTTCTCCAATGAAATACAAGCCCCACTACTGAAAAGGGCCACTAGCATGTATAGGCTTTAAGGGTAGGGACTTCAATTGCTGCTTCCCTTCGAATCTTTGGCACCTGTCACAAGATTTAACAAATAAAAATACATCAGAAAATAAGATGGGCCAATAGTACCGAGCTCTGAGGAATTTTTGGGCTGTAGTCTTCCAATAGTGGTGTCCTCCACACATGTTGGAATGGAATTGCTACATGACTTCTATAGATTTCTCTTTGTCCAAACACCTCAAAAGAATTCCAGAGGGGTCCCTCCAGTAGAGAAGATTGTCATGGATGCAATATTTTGCTGCCCTGAGTCTAGTAGTTCTGGCTTGTCTTGAATTAGAATCTGGAGGAACTTCTAGCTTCGTTAAGAATTGAGCTATCGTTAAGAATTGAGCTATCGTAGAGTACCAATCACAAGAAGCTATATTTTTGGCCAATGTCTGATTTTTTCTTGGTTCAGCTGTGGCTTCTTCTTCTGTATGACTATTTTCTGAAATTGAGCCCATGAGATTTATGTCCAGTGTTCTGCAATTTTCTTCAGCCAATAGTCTAGCAAGGCCCTAACCTCTGACAAGCTTAGTGGGCTTCAATTCTATATTAAACTCAATTAGTTTTGCAATCCATCTAGCTCTTCTTCTCTCAGCATCAAGCTGTGTTAGGACATCTTTTATTGAAGCAGAGGGTACATATGAAATTACATTAGAAAACCAAATGTAAATTCTGAAAGCTTTCAAGGACTTGATAAGAGTGTATGCTTGTTTTTCAATGATGTCATACTTCAGTTCAGCATCTCTTAATGTTTTGCTGAAAAATGCCACTGGATGCTCTGAACCTTCTTCATCTACTTGCATTAAAATTGCTGCAAGGGTGTCATTAGAGGCAAATGAAAATATATGGAACTCCTTGCTGTAATCTGGACTGCTTAAAGTGGGATCTTCCATAATGGCTTTGGACTCAAAGGATCTTCTTGCTGCCTCAGTCCATTTGATCTCTAACTCCTTTCTCAACATGGAGGTAATATGCTTCATCGGTTCTGCAAAATTTCGGATAAACCTCCTCACAAAGTTTATTTTTCCCAGAAAGGACTGGATATCCTTATTTGATCTTGGGACAGACAAAGTTTGTATTGCTTTTACTTTTTCTGGGTCAATCCAGACACCTGCAATGGAAACAATATGTCCTAACAGTTTTCCTTCTTCTAAAGAAAACTGTGACTTTTTAGGATTGACTGAAATCCCAAACCTTCTACACTTCAGGAACACTTTCTCAAATGCTACAAGTGGTCATGATGGCTGCTGGAGTATACTGTTATATCATCAAGGTATATAAAGACAAATTTATCCTTCTCTCCCACAAATGTTATATCCATAGATCTCTGAATGGTGGCTCCAACATTCATCAACCCAAAAGGCATCTTGGAATACATAAAAGTGCCCCAAGGAGTGGTGAATGCAGTCTTCTCTTGGTCATCTAGATGTACAGTAACCTAATTATACCCTGAAAATCCATCCAGGAAAGACATCACTTTGGCTCCTGAGACCTTCTGCAGCAAATGCTCCATCTTGGGTAGGGGATAATTGTCTTTCTTAGAGCATTTGTTCAAGTTTCTGAAATCGACACAGAGTCTGATTTCTCCACTTTTCTTCCTCACCACTACCAAATTGGCTACCCATTTTGAATATCTAAGAGGGACTATGATTTTGGCAGACAGTAACTTCTTGATTTCTTTCTCAATCAGAGGAGGGAGCAAAGGGTTTATTGGTCTCAACTTCTACTTGAAAGGGATGGTGTCTTTCTCTAGAGAAATTTTATATTGGATGATATTTTTGTCATATGTTTTCAGGTCACTATATTCCCAGGCAAAAACATTAGCAAATTGTTTCATTAAATTGCAGTATTTAGCACATTGGGCAGCAGACAAATGGGTAGACAGGTTTATATATCTTGGATGATCTGGACTTCCTATATTATGCTTACAGACCTCGGATTGATCTTCTTTTTGGGTAGCCTTGTAAGGCACATCATTCTGGTCAAACAACTTTTCTAAAGTAACTAGACCCTTAGGTATATGATTGCTGGGAAGTTGGACAATGCTATCTTTGCTGATTCTATTCCTAAGCTGGGATTCGGGATTTTCTTCCAAGGCTTCGTTCTCTTGGTCAATTTGCATTTTAGAAAATTCATCAATGACTTGAAGGAATCTATTGACTTCATCATCATCTTCAAAAACTTTCCAATGCTGGAAATTATCAGGCAAGGATGGTCTATATTTCATTTGGACTTCATAAACTAGTCTGGGAGGCATGGGAGGAATAAACATGCTAGCAGAGACAACAAGGGAATCAACAAGCTAATTTTTGACTCTAGGGATATATGAGATACAAAAATTATCAAAAGAGTCTTTGAGTCTCCATACCTCATCTCTGTATGCTTTTAACATTGGGTGCTTTGCTTGAAAAGTTCTGTTCACTTGCAGAATGATAAGATCAGCATCTCCAAACACCTTTATGCTTCTGATTCCTCTATCTTTTGTTGCATTAAGACCCAATATCAGAGCCTCATACTCTACTATATTGTTGGTGACTTGGAAAGCTAGCTTAAAAGATGGGTGCGTTCTTTCTTGTTTTGGAGATACCAGCACCACCCCTGCTCCTGCAGTCTCCCTGGAACATGCTCCATCAAATAACATTTCCCAAACCTAACTTCCTTGCTCTTCCTCAGCCTAATTCATGGGTTTCTTGATCTACAATAAGGCCTTCTAGGATTCTTCTACTTGGAGAATACATGCTCCAAAATCAGTGTCTACAACATAAATAGGATGATTAGAAGGATTCCTCTCATCACTGATGATGTATGCCAGTTGTGCTTCTCTGTACAATCTCTTGCTTTCCCCTCCAAAAACAAGGACATTCGCATAAGATAAGTCATTCTGTAGCATCCCACCTAGTCTCTTAATCCACCCTCTGGACAACAGCATGCCAAACTTAGGAGGGAAATCTACCACCATAATATCGATCATCATGTTCTTCATGGGTAGCTGAGTTAGGGTAATGGCTAAATATTTGATCAATCCTAGACATTTCACCTTTTTTGAATCAACAGAGAATAGATCATGATATGGTCTGGTGATATCAAGGCCTAACTCTTCCATGATGGCTTTTGGCATCAGATTGTGGCTAGCCCCAGTGTCTAGCAGGTAGTTGTGGAGGATTTTATCATGAATGGTCAAGGAGACATAAAATGATGGGGAATTATCATCAGCAGGTTCAGTCATTGGGCTAAGCACAACTGCAGGTTTGTCATCTTGCAAATTGACACAGTCAGTGGAGGTTTGTGTGGTTTTCAGCTCAAGAGCTTCAAGGATAGGCTTCCGAAACACTTCACTCTTTACAAGTTCTAACATAGGTACAAATATTTTTAACTTCTGGACCTCTAATTCAAAGCTGAAAGGGGAAGGGGACTTGTCAAGACCTCTTACCTCTTGATTTGGTGCTTTGAGGATGATTGGGTCAGCTGCTGGTCTTTTCTGTCTAATATTCTATGACTCTATTTGGACAACAACTTTTTGGGCAGGATTCTCCTTGGCATTGTTTGCTTTAGATCTCAGATTATATCTTTGTTGTTCACCAGTCTGTAGAATATCCCCTCTATCCCACTCTTGACTGGTTTGGTCTAGGAGTAATGCTTCTTCATATGCAGCCAATGTCAAAAATGCAACGCTGCCTGTATCTTCCATGGAATGAATTTCATCCTCTTCTTCAAACTACTCTTCCTCCATGACCAAGTTCTGAAAAGGAGCCTTAACTTTCTATTCTTCATTTGCTTCTTTACCCCTCTGAATGATTTGCAATTTGTCATTTGCTCTTTTGAATGGGTTTGAGTTTCTTGCAGCAAATGTGTTTTGAAGTCTTGTCTTCCCAAAGTTCTATTCAACCTTCAGTTTAGATATCTCAGCAACCAATGACTCTATCATTCTGGTCATTTTATCTAATTTAGGCTCTAAGGATGAAACAGAGGAAGAATAAGCCTCACCTCTCTGCCTCGTTCTGTCAGTATGACTTTTGAGCTTTTCTGTAGCCATGATATTAGATTATACTTCTAGGGTTGCATCTTCCATATCAGCTAGAGTGGTACATCTTCTTTCTCTCAATAGCAAGCATAAATCAGAGTCAAAAGCATTGGCATAGGTGAGTTTGGCCGAGGTGGAGGTTTGCTTTAATTCAGCTGGTATCTTAATATACATATGGTTGAACCTTTTATTAAAATTAGGCAATGATTCCCCATTCTCTCTCTTGAGGTTTCCAAACTCAATATGGTAATATAGCAAGTCTTTTTTATCTCCCTAGTGCTTCAAAAATGCATCATCTAATGCTTCAATGTCTGCTATAGACTTAGGTGCCAATTCTCTAAGCCATTTTCTAGCCTCTCCATCAAGGCTCTGGACAAAAACTCTCATCCACACATCATCTTCACTAATATCCAGGTTATCAGCATAACTATAAAAAGACTCAAGGTGTTCTTCAGCTGTTACCCCCTCTGTACCAATGAACTTAGGCATATATTTCTGATACTCTCCTATAGGCATGGAATTCAAAGAAATAGGAAAAACCAGGGGTCCATACCTAGCAGCTATAATTCTTTCCATCTTTGTGGGTGCTTGCTGGCCTGCCATGACTGGGGTAGGTGGAAGGATACTAGCAGATTGAATGGTGGGGAACAATGAAATGGATGACAAAGACAAGGGAATATGATGGACTGTATGGGAGGCTTTCTTTGGACTGAGATCCAAAGGGGAAATGAATGAAAAAGGAGCTTTATGAATCTTTGAGGGTAGTTCTTCACTAGCTATGTCAGGCTCTAAATCTTCAAAATGCACATTCTCAGCTATAATCTTCTCTTGCAGAGACACGTAATATTTCTTAGGCTTACCTAATCCTAATGCTCCTTTCTGTGATGTTTTCTTCAATTTGACAATCATCTCAGGGTTAGGCACTGGGTCAGCTGGTGGTTTCTGAGGATTTCTCCAGGTATGCCTCACAAACTAAGCCAGAATTGTAATGTGGAGTCACCACCAGGTTGGTCCTCTAGTAGAGTCACCAAATAGATGATTACAACCAGAAATGTGTCCAAACTTTGTCTATCATCAAAGCTGGAACTGTGTCATTCTCCCAGGGAAGCCGAGCTTCAATCTCCTCTCCCCGGCAACGGCACCAATTAATGTTATCACCCCAAGAAACTTTCCTAGGTTGTATCTCGGAGATGGTCGAGAACATTACAAACTCAACTTAATGTTGGAAATGGATGAATTGAAGGAATGATGCTTGTTCAAGCCAGATAACCACTCCTACTTTTCTTGACTCCAAACATGTGTGAACACCCCCATGCTACAAGGCTTTAGACCACCAATTACTTACAGTTTAAGGATTGGGTGAATATGGAGAATACTGACCACACCAGCAGATGCACAGGACCCTGTGATGGCCAACTGCAACCAGTAAAGAGGTCTGCAAATCTGATTCCCCAATGTATAGACAGGATGACATCTCTCTGGCATTAGGTGAAAAGAAACCTGAATAACACATTCATTGATACATGCAAGATTTCAACACAGAGGTAGGATGATAACTCCTCTAATGCTAAACATCTAGAGTTCAGGAAAAATGCATAACAGGCACAGCCTGGAACAGAATAGGAATGGAAAGTGAGCAATTAACAACAAAAGAAGCTTGTATTAGCTGAAAATGAAGACACGACGCTGTAAGTATCAAAGTAGTTACCGTCTCCAGAAGTTGAACGTTACATCAAAATAGCAACCATCAACCCTAATTACATCTATTTTTTGGGTATATATAGAGTTTCATTACAAAGACATCCTGCTACTCTAGGCGTGGAGGGGTCATAATTGACCACCAACAGCTTTAACTATCTGATGGAGTCTCTGGTGTGTTGGGTGTGGAGCCTGATTATCTTCTATATTCAAAAGTACTGCCACATTAGACCCCAGTTCAAAATGGGGGCAGCAACGCCGCCCGTAAAATATTCGCTGCAGGGGGGGTCGAGGGGGGGGGGCAGTTGCGACCTTTGGGAGCCCCCCCCGGTGGGGG
>APFE031290934.1:79482-94494 GCA_000404065.3 Pinus taeda
AAACAACTGTAAAATTGCCTTGTAAAAGTATAGTAATTTCTAGTCAATCTGGGCCGTTCATTAGGCGGATGATCTGACAGTAGAACTTATGTTTAGTTTAGGGTTTTTTGCCTAGAAGGCAACCCCTCTCTTTGTATGAGGGCATTGTATTTAAGGCTGTGAGATAGATGTGTATTCTGTGTGAGCGAGAAACAGAGAGGTGAGACTGTGAGAGAAAACAGAGGATATTATAGCGGATTTGCTGTATGTTGTGTCTCTTCATTCTGCTAGATAATAGAAAGGAAGGACTAGCTGTTCGAGGTGGACGTAGCCCAAACTGGGTGAACCACGTATATCTGTGTCTCTCTTGTTTTGTGCGTTTTCTGTGTTTATATTTCTGCAATTATTTTATGTGTTCCATTGCTCCGTAATATATAATTTTCTAACATGGTGCAATCTGTTGCCTCAATGAATGAATTTGATCTTCTTATGCGCTCTATTGTACTTTCAAGTGGCTAGAGTGTCGTAAAGGATAAAATTCCTTAACTGCTGAAAGTGTTTGTCTACTCAAGGTTGGTCCTTTATTTCTCAGCCATCCTTCCTATTGAATGCGGTTGTTGAGGATCTATTATGCCGGGTACTAGATACTAGCCACCTTCATCCTTCGAATGCATGGGATAGGTCAAGGACAAGAGGACTGCATGGTGGACGAAATGGAGAAGGAAGATCGTCTGTTGGATCGCACAGATGGATGGCGGACAGTGCTTGGTGGGAAGTATTGCGAGGATACGAAAGTAGGGTGGACGTAGGCCATTGGATCTCAGGTGGACAGATCCAACAGTCACTGGGCATCACAGATGCATGGGGGTTAATGAGCAGGGACTATGGTTTTGGTGGTAAGCGGTATTGATCACACCGCTTTTGGGGGTGAGCAGTAAAAGTACGAGGGGTTGCGATCATAATCATCGTGTGACACGTGGTAGATAGGGAGGGAAAAAAACCACTTTGATCGCAAGTTAACATGCGGGCGGTTTGCAGGTGTTGGAGGAGCGAAAACCATTGGATCGCACAGTAGATGATCGGACGGTAGAGCTTTAATTGCACATGTTTTCATTGGATGTGACGTAGAAAGGGCTTGTGAAAGCACATGATCATGTGATCATGGTTATATGATGGTTTAAACTCCGCGCCCGAGGACCTAAGGGAATATGGGTTTATACAGGGTTTCAGAGGTAAAACGAAGATCGCAGAGGTATAAGAGTATAAGCGGAGTGAAGGAGAATGAGAAGGATGACTGATGAGAGCCCCCTTTAAGCATAAACAACACAGCCAGACCTATATTTGACCCTCAAATGTTGAAGTATGTAGCAGAGCTAACAACGCGGACCCCTGCGGCTATGTGCGTGGGGTGGATAAAGGTTGTATTAAACTAGAAGATATCAATAAAGAGAAGTATTATGAAATTACTATGTATTTGGTCTTTGTTAATGTATCTGATTATATTGCATTACGATCTAGGTTATATTACAATGTTTATTTGATTCGCAAATTTATGTGATTATATTTGTTTATTGAACGCAAGTAAGAATATTAATTTACTCGACGATAACTATAATTGATTGGTAGAATAAGTAGAACACTTAAGACAACTTGGGAACCTATACAATACATCGTCATAGGAACACGAAAGTACCTAAACCACTGGTTAGGGCTATGCGAAGATCAATCATACATCGAGGAGGCACTGAAGGGTGGGATAATCCCTAAGGCTTATGGACTTGCATGAAGGTAGAAGGTGGGGTTATAAACCGACATCATGACCATCTCAGGGTGTGGAAACTTGGTTCTAGCATCCCCCCATACTGCTTCGGGTGAGTCTTCAGTCTGCGCTCCGTGGGTTGTTACCGAAAGGGCCAATAGTGTAGGGATTTATTTGGCTGACTAATGATGAACATGGGTCAGGGCCCACAAATCTAACACTGAACATGTGTTAGGGTACTAACATGGTAAAGTTGGTTATGCAAAGTTAGTTATCATTTTATATTTGTCTAAAATATTGAAGTATAGTTGAAAATTTAAATTGGGTTAGGAGTGCTAAAGATAGAAAGATTTTATGATGATATTGTTTCAGTGTGCGATCTATTATGATTTCATTGGATGGGTTGGAAGCAGAAATTTGTTGCACTCAGTGATCGATTATATTGCAGTTGATTTAGAAAATTAATAAGTGGTATGTCTCCTAAGGCTACTCATAGGATTATCTTGATCAGGTGTAGGTAACGACCATGGTGACAGGTTGAAGCACATTGGCAAGTACCGCTTCATTCGATACATGTTGCAAAAGGGAATTGTGAAGTTCCAGTATATCTCCATTGATGAGAAGATATACGATATTCTTACAATGCCTCTTTATAGAAGGAAGTTTGTGTACTTTTGGGACAATCTTGAGCTTGCGACGATTGCCTCTCTCATTGAGAGGGAGTGCTAATGAGATTGAATCATGAACATACATCCTTCCTATGTCATTTTGACTTTGGTTGGAGGTGGAAATTCCCCCTATGTCATTATGACCTTAGTTGGAGAATGTTTTAACAAATTAGATAGAATAATGGACTAGAATTCTTCCTATATCTTTATGACTTTGGTTAAATAATGGTCCAACAAACTAACATTTTTCCTATTTCACTTTGACCTTGGTTGGAGAATGGTCTAGTGGAAGACATTCTCCCTGTGTCACTTTGAGCTTGGATTGAAGAATGGTCTAGTAGAGGATATTCTCCCTATGTAAGTTTTACCTTGGTTGGAGAATAGTCCTAGAGGCTACTCACATGAGTAGGATCCTCCCATCATGCCTGGATATGTTTCTAGAGTGAGCTTGTTTATCAATGATGAGGACTTTTGGTTTCACCTAGACTATGTCTATAGTTGTTTGATGGTGAACCATGATTATGTTGATTCTGGTGATTATGATATTGATGATGATGCTTATATTAATATTGATCCTAACTTATAGAATGGTCAACTTAAGAACATATTGATAGTCATTATGAATACTTCCCTAGTTAAGAGTGAGTCTTGATTTTTTTTGTAACTATGGTTAATATTCATATTATTTTTTTCATCACAAATGTATTTCTTATAAGCATGTTATTCATTCTCAAAAGAAATTATACTCATGTATTTGTCAAAATAAAAGTTAGAATGCATGTTCTTCATGATCTTCATGAAATAAAAATTTGAATTTTGTTTTATGACTCCACAAGAAGGCCAAGTTGGTCATTTTCCTTGTTTGGTCAGCTCAGGCCCAAGTGAGGCACCTATTCAACCCCCAAAAGAGTTATATATATGCATTAGTTATCGCTCCTAAAGTGAAATTTGGATAATCTATTTTTATGCCTCTGAGGCCAATGAAGATGACAACAAAGAAGGAAGAATTAAATGCTTGTAAAATATGAATATCTCTCTCAAGGAAAAGATCGAATCTTAGTGGAAGATCTATGTTGAAGATCAAACCTTAGTGTTGGAGTGAACTTCTATAGAGGAACTAAATTTGATGGAAGGACCAGAAGACCTAATTATAGAGTAGATCTAATTTTGTGGGAATATATATTGGAAGGTTGAGTTGACTTCTTTGTTGAACTTTTTATTGTCATCTTGTTGATTACTTTGTTTATGATCTTGATTTTGATGTCTCTATTTTTGAACTAATTTGGTAAGGAAATTATTGTTGGGTTTTCCCCTGTGTGGGTTTTCCTAGGGTAAATATTGTGTATTGTATGACTATCTCTTTATGATCCTTACGGAATTTTGTTTTATTGTTGAGCTCTTTTGTGTAATTTCTTTATGATTGATAATATCACAAGAAAAGGGTTAATCTAATGAAAAATCATAAGAATTAGAGGATACCCTAAAAATAAACAAGTGGAACATAGGTGGAAACCAATGGTGAAGTCTTGGTGTTAATTAATGAAGAAATCTACCATTAGTTGGAACCATGTCAGGGAGAGAGGAACCTTGATAGCAGGACGACCTCCCCCCCCCCCAGGTGACATCAACATAGAGGAGGGGGGTCCATGTTTTTACGAAGGTTGTGAAAATGTTCGAGTGAATGTGGGATGTTAAATTTTAGGGCATGGAACCATGAATGAAACCACGATAGGGAGCAAACCCCACCTACCCCCCCCCCCTTATGATGTTAGAAAAGGGGATGGGGGTACTCGCTTCAAATTAGGTTGTTCATCTTATCGTCATGTTATCATCCATTGATCAACCGAAGAGGACCCACAAATATTATGTGAGGGTTAGACATGTTATATTATATTTAATATCATATGTTATTGTGTCATGGATTTTTTCACCATGGAAGAATGGAGGGGACCGACCCACCCCCTCCTTCCCCCCCCCCCCCCCCCCCCATATTTTTATACTAGTTTTATTTATTTTGGTTTTGAGTCAGGTGCATGGTGGATCTTAGGGGTGCATGTGGTATATATTGGATGGATTGCCATAGTGGAAGAGGTTCATGGTATATGCTGACCCCAGGGGCTCTCTCTCTCCTCTCTCTCTCTCTCTCTCTCTCTCTTCTCTCTCTCTCCTCTATATTATATGTTATTTATATATATATATATATATATATATATAATATATTATATATATATATAATTATATATATATAATATATAATATATATATATATATATATATATATATATATATATATATATAATATATATATATATATATAATCTATATAGATAGATAGATAGATAGATAGATAGATAGATAGATAGATATATAGTTTTGATGAAACATGGTCAAAGTTGTGGGAACCCCACCCCTCTAGGAACAGGCATGTTGTGTAATGATGTACTTGACTAGCAAAACTATGACATAGAATAGGCTACTAAGGTGGCTGAGCCACATTAGTAGCATATGTTTCAGGAATACCAACAAATCTGAGGGTGTTCGAATGCTAAATTTTAAAATTAGGGCTTTGAATAGATGAGAACTTGGAGGAAGAGAGGTCAACTTTTCTAGGGCCATATTTTTTTTCCCAAAAGATGAAATTTAGCTCATGAATAGTCAAAAGAAAGGTAATTGCGAGGATAGCATGGCTATTAACTAGATTTTTAAGTTGATGTCATTTTTGTTTTAGATATTTTAGAGGGAAGTTACATGAACAAGAAGAGAAAATGTGCTTATTAGGCTCAACTTCTAGGGGACATAACATTTTTCCTCAGTATTAGAATTGTGCAAACAAATAGTCAATATAAATATATTAATGAGGAGAAAATTTTGGCTAACCTAGAATTTGAAATTAGATGAGACTTTCTATGAAAATATCATAGGAAAGATACAAGAGTTTGGAAAAGAGACATTTCAGTATAGTTTAAAAAATTTGGAGGACATAACTTTTAGCCCAATTATCGGAACTCAATAATTGAGCAATCAATGAAAGGCTATTAACTAGTAGAACATCTTTGTTAACAAAAAATTTAAATCTGGTTAGGAATTTTGAAGAAAAATTCCCAAAATGTTATAGGATTACAACTAGTCCATGAGGACTTTTAACATGACTATGATCATTCAAACATAGGCTTGCATTGAATATAGTGGATAGTAAAGAACTAAAAGTGATAGGTTAAGAAATTCTCTATCGATCTAGCTTTGATACCATGTAGAAAATATGACTGTAGGTTAATCTGATAATGCAATATAAATCAAAGAAAAATACTATAACCTACTACTATCAATTTGTGGAAGCTTAAAGATCAAGCTGAACAATATAACCAGAAGAAGAAGAATCAATGCACAATATACATGAAAATACTTTGGGGAAAGCCTCAGCTAAAAACCCCACTATCTATATTATCATACAAGGTGGAAATACATAAGAATTATACAAAGCCTTAGCTCTCACAGCTAGCCAACTCTCAGTACAATCCTCACAGATTCTCACAGGTAATATTGGATTCTCTCCATCCTTCCTCTCTGCCCTCCAAGCTCCTATTTCTTTGTGTTGTTCCTCTGGGATGATCTCCTTCGACCAAGTGGAAAAACTCAATTTATCAAGTGGATGATTTGCTGATCTCACACACTGTCATAATTGCGTAATCCTCAAGGAATGACTCCTTCTGCATGGACGATTTTTCTTTATACGAAAACACATGCAACTAATAGTACACTATCCTTGACTTTAATCTCAACTGGTTCTTTCTCAAAATAGACATGCATGAGTTTCCGATGAGGGAGTCTTCAGTTAACTAGGGTGCACTAGTTGAGTGCATGTATATATCAACTGACTGTTAACTCTCTATTAGTTCCTCAAACAGTTTGGAACTAACTTAACTGGACTTAACTCAATAAGCTGAGTTAACTAATTACAACTCAAATATAACTCAATCTTATCTCCTTAATTTAAGGCTTATATCCTTAATTCAAGGGATAAATCTTACATGAATTCAGAAAGACTTGTAACTTGAATTTCTCCAACTAATTAAGTCAAAATAGCTTAATTAATTATTTCCAAGTAATTGTTAAGACTAAATTCGATTTTAATTCACAATTTAATTCAAGGAAAAATTAAATTGGAATATTCTTGTTGCCACATTTCAACACTCCCTCTCAACAATAAAGGGATTATCTTCCACCCTGATCCTGTCTCTAGGGAACTCGAATTTACACTTTGACAATGCCTTTGTCAAAATGTCAGCATCTTTCTCGTCTGTCGAAATATACTACAGCAACATGATCCTCCCATCATTAATAGCTTGCTTTACCTTGTAAAGCCAACAGGAACTCACAACTAACTTGTTCTCCAGTCTCAGAACCACGTCCCAAACACTATTACGAACTATGGAGTCATACTCCTCCAACATAGCATCAACCCAAATCAGTTGTTGCATCGTTTGTCACATGGCAATATACCGATGAGCCAAAGATCCTGAAGCGACCCACATCTGGTCTCTTACCGGAGAAAGCTTTCTCTAGTGTCTTCATCCCAAGTATGTAATGCAGGCTTCTATTCTACAAATAGATCATTGTGTTGCATGCCTCAGCTCACAAGTGAAGTGGTAGGCCTTGGTCATGTAGCATTTCCCATGCTTCCCCAACAATAGTTATGTTCTTCCTCTCGGCCACCCCATTCTATTATGTGTTATGAGGTGTTGTCGACTCTCGTTTAATTCCTTCCATTGCATAGAAGTCCTTAAACTCCTGAGAGATATTCTCCACTGTTGTTGATTCTCAAGGCCTTGATATTCTTCCATGACTCTTTCTCGACCAAAGCTTTCACCCACAAAACTTTGAGAAGGTTTGGTCCTTCTTTTGCATGAAATAAATCCAACATTTACGAGAATAATCAACAATGAAAATCACATAATACCTTTGCTTCACAGTGGATGCCGTCGAGAATGGTCCACACACATCAGTATGAACTCACTTTAAGATAGCCTTTTCTCGATTGTCTCGATCATGAAAGGAAGACTTGGTGTACTTTCCCAAGGTACAACCTTTGCATGTGTCAAATTACTCAAGTTTGCCTTTGGGAAGTCTTATAGATATCTGTTGCATTCTCTTCAAAGCCCCATGATGCAAATGGCCCAACCGCCTGTGCCACAACTCGCCAATGTCTTAGATTTTCACCAATTCTACTTTCTTACTCAATGCTGCACAATAATCTACCTCTAGTTTATAGAGATTGTTCACCCGAATCCCTATCCTCTTGGTACGACCTGTGGCTATGTGTCTTAGGAACAACTTTCCTTTATTGAAGACAACATCGTAGCCTTTGTCCTCCAACATCGCGACCAATACCAAGTTCTTCTTCAGTCCACGCCTCCTTAAGGGAAAATTTATGATTGTACATCTCTCTTCCTTGAAAATTCATTTGAACCATCCCGTATTAGGGAAGGATCTACATTTAAATTATTAAAATTTTACCCTAGAGAAGGAGACCTTTACCATAGTCCCATTTTGGGTTAGGTTGTACTCCCTACCTATGGATTATTGTCTATCTTTGACTCTAAAGTTGATAGGAGATACATTAGGGAAGTTTATCAAAATATTAGAGGCAACGCTACATGGAAGATACAAATCATATGAAAAAATATCCGTGGAAATGGATGTTTCTGGAACTCTTCCTGAAGAAACCAAACTAGAGTTCAAGGATGAAATATGGTTATAATCTATGGCTATGAGTATATTTTTTTCATATGTAGATTGTTCCATGAACATGGCCACTGGATCCAGGAATACCCTTTGAATAAGGCAAAAGAACAAGGAAAAGAATCAAAATGAAAGGATGCATATGGATTTGTAACACCCAACCCGAGTGGAAGGGAAAATTGAAGACGACAATAGAGAAGCCAGAGAGGGAGAAAAGCACAGAGAAATAGCTTTGAAATATTTTCAGAAGATAACCTAGAGAGTCATGGGGCTGAAGAAGATAAAAATGAGGAGCAAGAAGAGTGTAAAGAAGAAGAAATGTTGTAACCGACAGATGATATTGGGAAGCATGGGGACATCCTAGATATATCAAAGGATTTTGAAGGAGATGTTGAGATGACCCCAAGAAAAGTAGGAACAGAGGACCCAGATCTATGTGAAATAGTAGAGAGGGAAGGAATCTACCTTCATAATATGGTGGAAAAAAGTGATCAAACAAGGATGAGAGGCCATCCCACTTGATCAAGTGGATATGATCCAGTATCTATACATGATGAGAGAAGAAGTGGAAATAAGAGGTTATAAAATGTCACACACAAAAGTAGTTGATATGGGAGTAAAAGTGATCGGATCTTAGACTGAATGGGCGCCATGGCACACCACCGGAAAATAGAGAGGAAGTTGAATAGTGTTCCCTCCAGGAGCTGGGAGCCATGTTGATTAATTCAGGTAAGAATGAGAGCATTAAGCTCATAACCTATTAATCATGGTGAATCATGAAAGTTTTAACATGGAATGTAAGAGGCACAAGCAGCCCCAGGAAACAAATATTTCTTAAGAAGAAGATGAAAATAGAACAAATAGACATTATTTTCTTGCAAGAAATAAAGTGTTCTACAAGTAAAATTAGGAATTAAGTAGGAAATTGGGTAGGATATTTGAGGTTCTGGAGTTTGTAGCACATGGTTTTATAGGGGGACTAGCAATAGTTTGGAACCCGCAATCTCTAACCTTACTAGATGCGGAAGCGACAATGTCCTATATATTGGTGGAATTACAGGTTATAGGGGCTCCAAGATTACTTGTTTTTACGAATGCTTATGGGCCTCAAAGAATAGAGGAGAAAGTCAAACTCCTTCAAGATTTGAGAGAGATAAGAACCAATAAATGACAGCTCCCTTGGGGTCTAGGGGATGACTTCAATATGTTAACCTCCCTATCAGAGAAAAAGGGACGTCGAAGATGCATAAATAGATATGTTGAATATTTCAAGCCATTCATTGAGGAGGCCAATATTATTAACATGGAAACTAATAATGGATGCTTTACATGGAGTAATAAGAGTGGAGGGCAGCATCAAGTTGTGTCAAGGCTTGACATATTTTTCATTTTAGATGATTTGTTGATGTGATGGATAGATGTGGAAGAAAATATCCTTCCATGTGGAGGATCAGATAACTGGGCAATGATATTAATGATCATGATGTTAGGAACCCCTAAAAATAAACCCTTTAGATTTGAGATATTTTGGTTAGATCACCCTTCCTTTATGGAAGATATAAAAAGATGGTGGGGAGAAAATATCTCGATTAGGGGCTCCAAGATGTACATCTTACAGAAAAGGTTAAAATATATCAAATTGAGATTAAAAAGGTTGAATAAGATGGAATTCGGTAACATCTTATAAGAAAAAAAGGAATTGGAACATAGGATGGAAACATTACAATAGAAAATGATGATAGAAGGCTACTCGGATGGGGTAGAAAATAAGAGACAGAGCTACTAAATCAGTGGGAGGACCGATGCAGACAGGAGAAACTGTTAGAAAATTATATATACGTGGTTCACGTAGAAAACGCATAAAACAAGAGAGACATAGATATACGTGGTTCACCCAATTTGGGCTACGTCCATGGAGAAACAACCAGTCCTTCCTTTCATATTATCCAGCAAAATGAAGAGATACAACCTACAACAAATCCATTGTAATTCCCTCTTCGCTCTCACACACTCTCCTCTCTCTTTCTTGTTCAAAATACATATATACATAGCCACAATACAATTCCCTCATATATAGCAAGGGGTTTCCTTCTAGGGAAAAAAAACCCTAAATTAAACATAGCTTCTACCGTCAGATTTCTACCTAATGAACAACCGAGATTGACTACGAAATTACAACATTTTATAAGGAAAATTTACATCTATTTTTAGCTTCGGGGGCACCCCCCTAGACCCCCCTTGCAGCACAAATAACGGGCAGCATTGTCGCCACATTATGAAATGTGATCCAATGTGGTGATACCTCTGAATAAAGAAGATAATCAGGCTCCACACCCAACAATATCCCACTTGGAGATTGATTATAGCAACTCTACCGCTACTTTATTTGCTAGAGAATGACTCCACTTTGCACCTAGTTTTTTCTCATCTTAATCATCATACTTGAAGGCTAATTGAAACCGAGTAGAATCTCATTTTCTCCCTGGTTACGACTTTTGTTAACATATCTGCAAGATTCTGGCTAGTGTGTATCTTTTCCGAATTCAATTGTCCATCTTCCAACACTAACCATATGAAATGGTACTTGAGCTATATATGTTTAGTCTTGGAATGAAATGCAGAGTTCTTTACAAGATGTATGGCACTCTAGTTGTCACTGTATAACCTGCCCAACTCCTACTTCTTACCTAATTCATCCAGAATACTCTGTAACCAAATCATTTATTTACTAGCCTTTAGTAGCAACATACTCTTCTTTCGTCATTGAGAGTGAAACAACACTTTGCAGTTTTGAAACCTAACTGAAATTTGTTCCAACTACAGTAAACACATACCTTGTGGTGTTCCTCCTATTATCACTATCACCCGCCATATCTGCATCAACATATCCCTGTAGAGCAATGTTTGAACCACCAAAGCATAATTCTTGATTTTGGGTACCTCTCAAATACCTAAGAATCCACTTCACCTCCATCCAATGTTCTTTTCCTGGATTGTTCATGTACCTTCTTACAACTCCCACTGCATGTACAATATCTGGCCTTGTGCAGACCATTGCATACATTAAGCTTCCAACTGTTGATGCATATGGAACTTTAGACATATAAGTCATTTCTTCCTGAGTCTTGGAACACACCTCCTTACTTAGTTTGAAATTGCTAGCCAAAGGTATACTAACTGGTTTTTCATTCTTCATATTAAATATTTTCAACACCTTTTGTATGTACTCACTCTGAGACAATGTTAATTTCCGATTCTTCCTATCTCTAGTTATTCTCATTCTAAGGATTTGTTTTGCAGCACTCAAATCCTTCATTGCAAATGAGTTTGCCAATTTTATTTTGAGCACATTTATTTCCTGCATGTTATAACCTGCAACAAGCGTGTCATCTACATACAATAACAGTATAATATAGCTACCATCATTTTTCTTTTTGAGATAAACACAATGATCAAAGTGACATCTAGTATAACCTTGTTCAAACATAAACCTATCAAATTTTAGATACCACTGCCTTCGAGCCTATTTTAATCCATAAAAAGCTCTTTTTCAACCTACACACTAGTTTCTGTTAACACCTAATCATTAGGATTGGGTGAATAAATGTAATTGATGTAAATAAATAATAGAAAAGATGAAGAGTCACCGGGAGATCAAATGAACAATCTCTCCCTCATGTATATAATAAAGACCAACCTGAATGAATATCATGAATTGTTTTGAGGAGTTACCTCCTGGTCTGACATGGTATCAGAGCCAACCCTATTTTTAGTTTTCTTTTGTCATGTAACTCCTTCCTGCCTCTGTTCTGCATTTTTGTAGACTGTCATCTCTGTAAAATCTCTGTAATACTATCCCAAATTTTGCGCTACATCCTCTATCTACCCTCAGTGAGTTACAATTTTTTTGAACTATCCCTTTGTGTGTTTGGATAGAGTGCTAAATTATCTATGCATTTTATGTTCTCTGCATTCAACACTGAGTAGTGCATTGAACAGATTGGTGAATGTTGAATTCTGGCAATTTTGGGTAATGGTAAACATCATTGTGGTGAATGCTACTGTGGTATATCGCTACCTTGAACACTGCTCCTCGTTGAACACTTCCTTCTACAGCACCCTCGGCCTCCTCCACAGTGAATGCTTGGCTCATACACAGTCGACTCCACATTGAACGCAGGTGATACACCGTCACTGCCTTCTACAACACCATGGTATCGTGTGGTATTTGCACTGCACTACAAACGCGGGTGCGGTAAGCTACTCCACGGTGAACGCTTTAGTATCAGCGTTCATACCTTTGATCACTGCGGCTAGGCACACCCTCCTCCCACATTGCGTTGCTTCCATACAAAGGTATCAGAGCTATCGTTGCCACTCTTAACTCGCAATATCAGTGAATTCACTCCTCCATACACCGCTCCCTGTCCATACAAATTCGCTCCTCCATATAAATAAATCCATTTTTTTTACACATCATATTGTACTTGTTGCTACAATGTTGTGTTCTGGCATGGTATTTTTGGTTCAAATTAGGTGAAGATTGATATATCACTGTGGGATATATCGTTGTTGCTGCAATGTTGTGTTGTTGTTGCATTATATATGTGTATGGCATTAAATATTAGAGTCAGTGAATGGTGAATGCTATTACGCTGAATGATATTGCAGTGTATGGTATTACATTTTGTACAGTGATACCTCTGTCTCCATATATCATAATCAAATTTTCTTTTAGGAGTAAAATTTTGAAGCAGAAATATTTTTTTCCCACAGTACACAGATTTTACAATGCATTCAATAATATCTATTGTTGGAGTAGTTCTCACTGGCAAGGAGAACTATCCTGAGTGGTCCAGGAAATTAAAACACACCCTCATTTTCAATGAGTTGTGGAAAGGATTGTGTGTTGGAGACAGAGACAAAGAGCCAGAAAAACCTACCTCAGACAAGGAGTTTGCCATTTGGGAAAATAAGAACAGCAAGGCCTATGCACTGATTGCAACATCAGTAAGTGAGGAGGTGAGTCGCCATATTTCACCATTTTCAAATGCTTTCGAAGCCTTGCAAAAACTAAAGGAAATCTATGACTCACACTCTGTACTTGAAGTTTTTCAACTCATGATTAAACTCTTCACTCTTGAATTACAAAATAATGATCCTCTTGCTCTTGCATCCGAAGTAAAATCTATAATGCATGATATCAAAGCCACTAAGGTTGAATTGGATATTCCCCTGATCGCTTTTCTCAAGCCACTTTATCCTACTTACTCCAATTATCTTGTCATTACAAGAAAATGGAAATCTCAACGATATTACCTTTGACTCTCTTGTGAAAATATTTGTTGAAAGAGAGAAAGCTTTTGGAAAGAAGACAACCACTAAATCTTCTAAAGAGGTTGTGTGTCTTGCTCAAAGAGAAAAGAATCTTGCTCAAGATTATTCCAAAGGAAGAGGTGGTAAAAGAGGAAGAGGAAGAAATTTCAAAGGCAAGGGGGGCAGACACTCTCAAGGAGAAAAGTCAGATTTGCACTGCATACGCTGCAAAAGAAATGGATCACATAATGCCTCCACATGCGAGTTACCTTGGGACAAAATTGAGTAGTAAGGAAACCAACCCAAAGGTAAAACTAATGATACAAAAAAAGGTAAAGCACCTAAATCCGCTCATTATATTGTGGCACAATGTAATATTGGAGTAAATGAAGACTTATTTAATGCTTCACTTTCTTCTTCGAAAAATGACTAGTTGCTTGATTCAGGAGCAACTTGCCACATGACTCATAGAAAAGATTCTTTTGAAGAATTTAATCACAATGTTGATGGAGTAGTATACTTTGTAGACCAATCAAAATTCAACCCATTAGGGCTTGGCACAATCAGGCTTAAATTGCCTGGTCTTCTAAACTTTCTTCTACATCATGTTCTATATCTCCCACAACTAAAGAGAAACTTGTAGTCCTTGGTCCACATCCGCTAGCAAGGTCACTCCATTCATATGTTTGATGGCAAGCTTGAGGTGAGAAAAGCATCTGACCACTCATTTGTCATGACAGGGATAGAAGAAGAAAGGCTTCTCAAGATTCAAGGTACCTCTGATCGTGCACAACATTTCTCATACAATTCTCATGATGAAGAAGGTACACTTCCATCAAGTTTATTATGGCATGCTAGATTTGGACATTTGAACTATGATAGCCTCCACTTGTTGAAGAAAAATGGTGTTACTGCGTTGCCTACAATTCCTAGGAAACTTGAGCAATGTGATTCTTGCATTCTAAGAAAACATAGCAAACATTATTTTCATGATTCACTTTCAAGAGCACATAGAAAACTTAAACTCATTCATTCAGATTTATGTGGTCCAATGCCTGTTCCTTCTGCAAATAGAAATAAATATATGATGACATTTATTGATGACTACACCAGAATGTGTTGGGTTTATTTATTGAAGAACAAATATGATGCTTTTCAAACATTCAAGAACTTTCATACATGGATTGAAAATGATGCACAATCTCATATTGGCTCTATCACACTGATAATGGAAAATAATACACTTCAAATGAATTTGAAAACTATCTTCGCCAACATGGGATCAAACATCAAACAGTTGTGCCTTATAATCCTCAACAGAATGGTGTAGCTGAAAGAATTAATAGGACAATATTAAATATGGTTAGCTCCATGTTGTTCTTCAAAAATGTAAAAATGATGCTTTGAGCTGATGCAGTTCTATGTGTTGTATATATAAAGAATAGATGTCCATCTAATGCTATCAGAAACAAGACTCCCTATGAAATGTGGTATGGGCACATTCCTTCGGTAAAGCATCTCAGGGTCTTTGGTTCCACCTATTATGCCTTG
>APFE031290934.1:95913-108173 GCA_000404065.3 Pinus taeda
CAGAATATGTGGTAGCAGCTAAGGCAACAAAAGAAATTGTGTGGCTCAGGAAAATTCTTGAAGATTTGTAGGTAAAACAAGTACAATTGACTCCACTCATGATTGACAATACCTTGGCAATAAAGTTGGCCAAGAACCCAAAGTTCCATGATCAAACGAAGCACATCAACACTAAATATCATCTGATTCGACATCATGTTGAGGCCAAAACAATCCATCTCCACCATTGTTCCACTAATGAGAAAATTGTAGACATCTTCACCAAAGCGCTTGGAAGAGAAAAGCTTGAAAGATTCATAATGATGCTTGGGCTCACCAACATCCCTTCAGATTAAGGGGGGAATGTTGACACCTAATCATCAGGATTAGGTGAACAACTTTCATTGACGTAAATAACTAATAGAAAAAATGAAGAGTCACCAGGAGATGAAATGAACAGTCTCTCCCTCATGTATATAATAAAGACCAACCTGAATGAATATCATGAATTGTTTTGAGGAGTTACCTCCTGGTCTGACAGTTTCTCCTTCCCCTTTACCTCATATCCTTATGGCTACTGCATATATATCTCTTCCTCCAAATCCCCATGGAGAAAGGTTGTCTTTACATCTAACTTCTCAAGATGCAAATCTTTAGCTGCTACTAGACTTAAAATAGTTCTGATTGAAGTCATTTTAACAATTGGAGAAAATATCCCATCAAAGTCTATCCGATTTTTCTGTGCAAACCCCTTCACCACAAGTCTAGATTTATATATTTTTCTACCTCCATCTTCTTCCTTCAACCTGTAAACCCATTTATTAAGCAATGTTGTTTTACCTACAGGAAACCTGACTAAGTCCCAAGTCTGGTTATGTACTAAGGAGTCCATCTCTTCTTTCATGGCTTTCTCCCACTTCTTCCTGGTTTCTACCTACATTACTTCTTCATAACATTATGGTTCACCAGAATCAGTCAACAATACATAATATAATGAAGGAGAGTATCGTTCAGGGGGTCTACTTATCTTGGTAGATCTTCTTATACCACTTTTAGGTGTTTCAGGTGCTTATTGTTGTTTTAGTTGTTGTTGTTGTTCTGGTTGTTGATCATTATGATTTTTAGGCACCTTCATTTTTCTGTGATCTCATCAAGAACTGTGTATTCTCTGTTTTCTTTTTCTTGTTTCTTTTCCTACATCTGATCCTTTTACAAAACATTTTCATTGAGTATGACACCTCTGCTCCTAATGATTTTGTGTTTTTCGTAATCATAAAAGCGATAACCAAAATCATTAACACCATATCCAATAAAGGTACATTTCTTTGATTTTTCTTCAAGCTTTGTTCTATTTTCTTTATTAATGTGGGCAAATGCTTCACAACCAAAATTCTTTAAAAATGAGTAGTTTACCTTTCTACCTGTCCATGCCTCCTTTGGAATACCATCATCCAAGGAACTTGAATGCACTTTGATTATTAGATAAACAATAGTATCTGCTACATCTACCCAAAACTGTAAAGGCAATACTGTATGCAATCTCATGCACCTTGCACGCTCCATGATTGTCTTGTTCATCCTTTTTGACATACCATTTCTTGTGGTGTTCCTGGAACTGCCTTCTCTCTGTGAATTCCATTCTCTTAACAATACCTATCAAACTCTTTGCTGCAATATCCACCTCCATTTTCTGATCTGAGACACTTCAACTTTTTCTTGTCTCATTTTCAACCAAAGCTTTCCATTTATTGAAAGTATCAAATACATCAAATTTATTTTGAATTCAATAAATCCAGGTTTTCTTGGTTGCGTCATTATCAAAAGTAACATAACAATGAGAGCCACTGAGAGATGATACCTGA
Source organism: Pinus taeda (assembly GCA_000404065.3). Taxonomy (NCBI): domain Eukaryota; kingdom Viridiplantae; phylum Streptophyta; class Pinopsida; order Pinales; family Pinaceae; genus Pinus; species Pinus taeda. The sequence continues at coordinate 97,755 of APFE031290934.1, forward strand.
GAAGGTCTGCATACATCTGTATGCACAAGCCCTATTTTTTCACTCTTCTTTTCTTTCCCAACTCTGAGGAATCTGACTCTCTTATGTTTTTCATAAACACAATTCTCACATAATTCCAAATCAACATGATTCAAACTTGGCAACAAATTTCTTGAGTGAAGAATCTACATCCCCTTCTCACTCATGTGCCTAAGCCTATGATGCCACAATGTCATATTTTCTCATGTAGAGGTTAAAGCATTAACATAATTAGAAATACCATTGCGTAAATACAATGTACCAACATTTTCTCCTTTTTCTATTACCGGGGCTCCTTTAGTGACCTTCTAGGTTTTATCTGTAAAAGTAGTTACATAGCCATCACCTCCCAACTACCTTATTGAAATTAGATTTTTATTCAGATATAGAACATGCCTTACCTCGTTCAACAACCATTGATTTATATTCTATTGTTTTATGAAAATTGTACCCATTCCAATGATTTTGCATGGTTTATCATCACCCAATCGAGCCTGTCCAAAATCTCCTTGAACATAATCATGAAATTGTTTCCTATTAGGTGTGGCATGGAATGAGGCCCATGAATCTAGCACCCAGGCATCAATAATATTTTCTAATGAAAGAATCAAACCATCTTGCAATACATCACCTGTCAGATTCACTTCATGATTATTTTCTTGCTACGTGTCTCCTTATTTTCCCTTCTGAGACTTGCAGTCTTTCTTCAGGTGTCCTTTCTTCCCACATTTCCAGCACACTATCCTCGATATGGACTTGGATCTGCCTTTCCTTGACTTACTGTGATATCCTGGGCTCTTTCCTCTTTCCATTTTTCTTCCCCTAGTCTCTTCAGTCAAAGCATTACCTAATGTCTCACTGGAGCTTTTCCATTGCATTTCCTCGCTAAGGATTGCACCGACAACATCATCAAACTTTAAAGTACTAGATCTAGAGACACGGTTACTAATGGCCATAACTAAACCATTACAACTTTCTGGAAATGAGCATAGAAATAATAGAGCCCTAACTTCATCATCAAAATCTACCCTTACAGAACTTAACTGACTGGTAACTATATTAAATTCATTTAAATGATCAGCAATAGATCCAGCTTCTAACATCTTCATATTAAATAAATGCTTCATAATAAATACCTTATTTGAGGCTGAGGGTTTTTCATATAGTTTTTCCAATGTCGACATTAACCCATCTGTTGTCGTTTCCTTCAAAATGTTAAAGGCTACCGACGCCGCTAGGCACAGCCATATTGTTCCAAGTGCCTTTTTGTCGAGAATATCCCATTCTATGTCTATCATACTCGTCAGCTTCTTTATATTTCCACTCAATGGTAGGTACATATCTTTCTAATAAAAGTAATCTTCCATCTGCATCTTCCACAGCTGGTAGTTTTGGTCGTTAAATTTTTCGACCCTAAACCTACCATCTTCCGCCATTACTCCCACTCGAACCAAGAACCCTTCTCTCCTGCGAGTTTATCAGCCAAATAGACCTTTGGCTCCAATACTAGTTGTTATATTATATATTATAGAGCAATGGAACACATAAAATATGGCAAAAAAATAAACACAAAAAACACATAAAACAAGAGAGACACAGATATACGTGGTTCACCCAATTTGGGTTACATCTAGAGAGAAACAACCAATCCTTCCTTTTATATTATCCGACAAAATGAAGAGATACAACCTACAGCAGATCCGGTGTAATTACCTCTTCACTCTCACACAATTTTCTCTCTCTTTCTCGCTCAAAATACACATATACATAGCTGCAATACAATTCCCTCATATATAGCGAGGGGTTTTCTTCTAGGGAAAAAAAACCCTAACTTGAACATAACTTCTCCCGTCATATTTCTACCTAATGAATAACCCAGATTGACTAAGGAATTACAACATATTACAAGGCATTTTACATCTATTTTTAGCTTCAGGGATGCCCCACATGGACCCTCCTTGCAGCGCAAATAATGGGTGGAGTTTCCGCCACATTATGAAATGGGGTCCAATGCAGTGATACCTCTGAATAAAGAAGATAATCAGGCTCCATACCAAACAGGAATCTCTATGGAGACAAAAATCTCGAGTTTTATGGTGTAGGGAGGGTGAGACGAACACTAAGTTATTTCACCTCTCAATGATTGAACATAGAAATTCCAACCGAATTCTCAGAATTAAAGATTAGAGGGGGAAGTGCATTAGGATATTGAACAAGTCTTGGTTCAACACTTCAAAAAAATAATAGAGGAGCCCCAAGGGGATAGGTGAGAGGATATCGAAAGGATTTGTAGGCTTATCCATAAGCTAATCATGAAGGAACATAATAAAAATTTGAATAAGTCAGTCTCTATGGAAGAGGTGGCCCAGGCCGTGAATGAAATTCGCAATGATAAAGCCCCTAAACAAGATGGCTTTACTATTCATTCTTTAAAGCATGCTGGTAAATAGTTAAAACAAATATTTATGAGTTGGTAGCGGACTCTCAAGACTCAACAATCGTTCTGAAAAACCTTAAATTATACTTTTATTTCCCATATTCCGAAGGAAGAAGGGCTAGCACTCGAGGGAAATTCAGGACAATTACCCTATGCAATGTGCTATACAAGATCATATCTAAACTAGTGACAAATAGGATGAAGATTGTTCTTCCATGTTTGATCTCATCAGAGCAATCTGGGTTTGTTGAGGGGAGACAAATCTTGGATAATGTGATTCTTGTGAATGAAATAGCTCACTTTTTGAAGGCCTAGAAAAAACCAAGTATGGTTATTCAACTAGTTTTTTCAAAGGCATGTGGTAAGATTAGTTGGGATTATATGAAATCAGTATTAGGGGCATTTGGCTTTGACAAAAAATGGATCAGTTGGATTATGGCCTTGGTCTCATTCCCCAGTTTTTCAATCTTGGTTAATGGATCCCCGACAAAACCTTTCTTCCTATCTTGAGGTATATTACAAGGGGGGCTTATGTCTCCCTTCCTGTTTATCATAATGATGGAAGGCCCAGGGAGGGTGATCGTTGCTACAAATAGAGAAGGAAATATAAATGACCTTAAGTTGCATGAAGAAGGTCAGGAAAAAACACATCAATAGTTCATCGATGATACCATGTTGGACAGTATTCCCACAATAAAGGAGGCCCATTCATTCAAATTCATCCTAGAAACTTTTACCTCTGCCTCAAGTATGGGTATCAATCAATCTAAGTCCATGATTTTTTCTTTAACACTCATATTTCCATCCAAAGGAATTTAACTGTTATCTTAGGGTTCTAAAGAAAATATCTCCCATCAAAGTACCTTGGGGTCCCTCTAACAATGAAAGCCTAGAAAAAGTCCAATTGGGAGAAATTTATCTCAAACCTTGAGGAAAGGGTTAAATGATGGACCGTAAGAGCCTTGAACTTGGATGGTCGACTGGTCCTAACAATGGCGATGCTACAAGCTATTCCAAGGTACATGTTATCGATCCTTCTTGATCTTAAGGGAGTTCTTCAAAAGATCAGGGATATCCAGAGGAAATTCTTATGGCGAGCGGCAGAGGAAAACCATAAATGGGTGCTAGTGGCTTCGACTACAGTTTTCAAACTGAAAGATGCAAGAGGCTTTGGTCTTCAGGATCCAAAGATAACCAATAGAGAAAATGGAGAAAAATTTTGGTGGAGATGGTTAAAAGGGGGTCGTCACCATGGGAAAGGCCATGGAAATCAAAATATGCACCTAATTTCCAAACAAAATACCTATTTCGGATCTTGATTTCAGTCCAAGGATCGATTATTTGGAATTTGGCATCGAATAACAAAGGTATCATACAACACCATTGTTTCTAGGAAATAAGAAATAGAAAAGAGGCCATGTTCTAGGATGATGTGTGGAAACAACAATCCAAGTTAAGAAGAGAGGAATGGAATCCCTTCCAACTAAGAATGGAAAACTAGGTGTATAGCGAATTCCACCAATACTATGATCGGGGACTAGAGAACAACAAATGGAGACAATGGAATTTGAATATATTTCAATAGCCAGTCCCAAATGACTTAGTCATTCAGCACTTAATGAAAGAATTGAGAAAGAGACGAATTTTATTTAATAATGGCTATGAACACCTTAGATGGGGGCAAAAATTAGGATGGGATTTCAACCTTAAGGAAGCCAAAGCATACCTCAGTGCAAAACATACTAGTTCCAATGACCCATCATGGAGAAAAATATGGATGGCACCACAATGGCCAAAAATCAAAAATTTTATGTGGCTAATTTTACACCGGGAGGTTCTAACCTAGGACAATCTTATAAAGAAAGGATTTACAGGTGCATCTTGGTGTTGTCTCTACAAAAATGCAGAAGAGAACCTTAATCATGTACTAAATAGCTGCAGCTATACAGAGACACTGGGACTAGTTGACCTTCATCTTTCGACAAAAGGACCGGAACAGGGAGAGCATATAGGAAACAATAAATAAATGGAGGGTGCAGTATACAAAAAATGAGGTGGTGAACATGACTTGTAATTTAATTCTAGGTTTCATCCTCTCGACGGTATAGAAGGAACATAACCAACACATATTTTGTGAAAATAAGCTCCCCGTAGATAACCTGGTGGAAGAAATAAGATGTCAGCTAAGGGAAACAATAATTAGTAGAGGGACAACCATCCCCCCCAAGAAGCATGAATTATGAATTTTTTTGATCTAGAATACCTGAGTGGGTTGGGCCATCGGCCCAAAGAACACCATATTCAGCTAGGCTCTATGATTTGGTTGGCTCCCACTGAAGGCTTCATGAAACTAAATTTTTACGGGGCGTCCAAAAGGAATCCGGGAAAGGCAAGCACTAGAGGAGTCATATGAGATTGAATATGAAAAATTTGCAAAGTATATTTCATAAACCTAGGCTAGGATTCAAAGAATGCAGCAAAATTCTAGGCCCTGGGGCATGGGATGGAAATGATGATTCAAGAAGGAATGATGAACGTGATATTCGAAGGGGACTCTGTGTTAGCCACCCAAGAGACGTGTAGATTACAAGGTGGCACACAATTGAGCAAAGTAATGAGGAACTGGTGCATATCCCAATTAATCCAACGCATTTAGAAACATCTTGAGGTGTTGAAAGCTATGGAGTTCACCTTAGTTCATCGTTCAGAAAATGTTTGGCGGACAGGGTAGAAAATGTAGGGGTGGAGAGCATCCATTCTCTAATCGACATGGCGTGGGAAGAGTTGTCTAAGGGTCAACTAAAGGAGGAATGTCGAAGGTTGGCAGAGCAAGATCACTCCACGTCATGAAGGTGGGTTGACAAAGAAGTGGTGGGCTTGAACCAGGAAAGTGACCCACCTGGTGATGCAAATGAATAACCCTCATTATGAATAGAAAAGTAGTAGTTAGTTGGAAAATGAGAATGGGCATGTGTTTGTAGTACATGGAAGGGGTGACGATTGATGATGGGAAGGAGGGGATTTCCTCCGCAATAGATCGTCATTTGGATCGGCTCATTAATAATAGAGTGCAACGAGAGGAGTGCGAAGGTAGGACATCTCGAGGGGAGGCGTATAAGAGCAAGGCCATGGCAATTATGATTATGTATCCGCTAGAAGGGGAGAATGAGAGGGAGGATGCCCACAAGATCACATAAACAAACAACAACATCGTTAGCATGTTGTAGTTACCAAAAATGGAGAGGGAAAATACTCAAAACTTGGTGAGGCGAGTCATTTTTTGTTTGCTACCTTTAAATTGTAGTCAGGGACCCGGCCTTGTCAAGATAAGGTAGAAAATTGGAAGGTGGTGTAACTGTGAGTGTGTTTTAGCAATCTATGTAAGGGAAATTAACATATTAGGGAGTGCAATGGCTAAGGGTCGCAAGGTTGGAGGTCAGTCAAGGGGCAGACCTTGAGCGGGTGCTTAGGGCTTTGAGGCCAACAAATGGACACATATAGAGGATGCAGCGAGGGAGGTTTCGATCAATTACCACATGAAAATCCCGCAAAAAGAGAAGGATATAGTGGAAATCTAGGAGAATGAGGTTAGAAAACAGCATGGGGTTGTCTTGGATGGACAAATTAAGGAGGTGGATAGGACAACTGAAACTGGGAAATATAGAACCCAAATAATGGTGTACCAAAAGACCCTGGAGATTGCTTGGCATGTCAATATTGTGGTGGGAAGTTGCAAGCAGAGGCAGCTAAGGAGAGGACTCGGAGACAGTTTGAGACACAACTCCAGTTAAATTCTATTGACTGGAGACTAAGAGGTATTTAAGAGGTTCTCAAGGTTTTTATGAACATAGAGAAACTATAAGAAGGTGAGATTGGGGATATGAATAAGATGTTCTCAATCTACCTGAAGTACAACCATAATGTGGATATCTTGCTGGGTGAAGAGCAAGGAAATCTGGCCCGTCTGAGAAAGTACAGAGTTCAAGAGGTCAATGTTATAGGCCATAGTCAACGGACAACTCCATACACTCTAGTTGCAACCCTAGTGGTGGATCCAAGAGCGAGGGTGGCGACGACAACAACTTTATCCCAAATAGGGATATGATGTGAAATCCATATGCTAGTTAATTATGGAATTGACCGATCTTTTTTTAGTTTCGTTTTATGTTTTTATAAAGAGTATGGTAATTATTTGTAAAGTTTAGGTCTGAAGATCCAAGCTATGTAGTTATTAAGATAGATGGACCTACAAATAGTAGTAGTGGGAAGAGGCATTTTGTGGAACTGTATAACAGATACCAAAGACAAAAAAATGTGATAGCATGCCTAGTTAAATGTGTGATTAAGACAATCTTTTCCTGCAGTTGGTCTGGTTTCCAATCTGGGAGACCAACTGCCATCTTTGTACTTTGTGTTTACTTAGTAATATAAGGATTCTTTGTTGACTTACAAAATAAAATAAACCCCTACCGTCCACCTAACAAAAATTGATTATAATTATTAATAATTATTGATATTTTTTTGGCTTTTAATTAAATTGATTAATTAAAAAATGTCATATGAACATTTGTCAAATGAGGATGATTTATAGCTTTTGGACAAGTGATATTAGTATGTAATGGTATTATAAAAAAAACATGTTAAAAATATTCATAGTTAAGAATATTTTTTACATGTTTTTGAAATGTACATATGTTCAACCCATATATTAATTTTTTTATATTGAAAAAAAAAAAAAAAAAAAAATCAACTTTTAAGATTTTTTTATTTTTTTATTTTTGCAAAGTGAAATGTATTATGAAGTAAATGTTTCTATGATTATCGTTTAATTTATATGACTATGCTAGTTTTATTTATATAAGATTCAAATAGTGGACTATTTAACAACCCCAAACATTATTTCTCTCTTATTTTTCTCATAGAATTATTTCCTCATATAACCTATTTTATAGAATATGATAACCATACTTAATAAGAAAAAAAATCTTATTATAATATTTAAAAAATTATACATGTCAATCACTAAATGCAATGCAAAAACATGAATATAAGTAACTTTTATATGTGGGTGACCTAACTACATATTTTCTTGAGAAACTGTTTACTTCATCCATTTGGCTAATGTATTCCTTCAATTGGGTCCTCATTTCCATCGATACATGTTTGTTCTTCGACTATTGCTAAGAATGGTAAAGATTTTATTGGCTATGAACCTCTATCAAATCATTTACATAGGGGGGAGGAACCAAATTGTTTAGAACCGAACACTATCTCTCCTATGTAGCGCAATGGGATTATTGTGCTACTATGTTCACAGAGGCAATAAAGGTAAATGTGCTGAAAAGATTGATCGGGAAATATGTATCCCAAGGGGCTAGCTATAGCAGAGTGATCATATGTAAAAGTTGGGTCGTAACTTTTTTTATTACCTGGGTTTTTTTCATGGCGAATATCGCATGCTCAAAACTTTTTATTTCTTATATTTTCCAAAAATCCATTCTCTTCTATTTTTGGAGATAAGGACATGATATATGATCTATTTTTGCTAGAGGTATGCAAATGATGCATAATCATTATATCACATGAATCATTTACCTACGACTCTTAAACATCCCTATAAAAAATTGATCTCCCATCCTCGATTTTGTGGATGAATATAGTTCAGATTCTTTAAAGTATTGCTTGTGGAGTATGTGTTTATGCCTAATTAATCCACCCGTTATTGATTGGAAAAATGAACGATTGATAATCTATAGTATTTATTCTGGAATTTGTATCTTTCATGGAAATTGTGTTGAGTATTGTTCATCAAATTTTCTTCTTATGATTGAGGAATATGAACTCCTGACCTATGTATGACCGTCATGAATGAAGTTATGATTATATTGCTCCACGATGTTTACCGATATCAGTGATCGAAGATTCAAGAATTAAAACAATTCAAATTTTAACTTGTCAGTCCAAAGGAAAACTATGGACGAACATTTCTGAACGATTAAAGGAATTTTCTACCAATTCTTCAGATTCAGTTTGGATTCAATCAGAGAGGACTGATGGGTCAAGACCATACCTTTTTTCCGAATGGATCATAAATTAGGATTAGGATATTTATAATTTGATTAATAATGTCACATGTATTATTGATCAAAGTCTATTATCAACCAACGGAATCATAGACCAGTTCATTTAATTCCCAGATCCATTTGAATTTCAAATATTTCAATCCAATTTAGTATGTGGATAAGGTCAATTTTTTTTAGTGAATGCAATCATGAGTTTGTATATTGGAAATTCTCGTGCACATAATGAGTCCACATGGATATCGTTTTTGTTCCTCTAATAAGTATGATGAGAGGTATAATTATATTCCTAATCTTATAATAGAAGAATCATTAGATAATGGAAAATAAAAAACTAAATAGAAATTTTGTATCTGAGAAGATAAATGTATAAGGGGTTGCTCTATTATGCTCGAGCATACAGTTATTCGAGTTCGAGGTGATTTCTTCATTATCTATTGGTATTACAAGTAGAAACATGGTTAGGTGACTTATGTGTCGCCAATACTGTATATGTCGATTCAAATTCAATAGCATATTCATATTATCTTAAACTATAGCCGTCCAACGGCATATTATCGATCTTTGTTATAGTTATTGTAGATGTTGAAACAACTATTTTATCAGCCACTGCACATCGTATCATATAATCAATTCATATCGATGAATTTCATTTGTCAAAATGGTGATGAATGATCATATATCGATATATCTATACCTTATCAAAAAATAACGTATATCTTAGAAGATATATCTATTCTATATGATGAGAATCTATCAAAATATCTATAGTATTACGGTCGATCAAACATGATTGATCCATATAAAACTCATTAGGAAAATTACCTATCATGATTGGACCATATTCGGGGTGATATGGGGGGATCGAAATGATCCAAATATCTTTGTCCCATAAAATATAGATTGGTTCCAAATATAATGAAGACTACAATTATTGATTGGTTTTGTATTCATAATGTCTCGTTATTAGCCATCTTTATTGGCATATATTAAGAAAGATTGGGCTATAGTATGATCTTATCAAATTAAAATTTTACTAAACTAATGGATGATCCAATGGCACAATTCGGTTCAAAATTTAATGAACAATGTATTGGTTGTACCCAATGCGTAGACTGTCCCAAGATGTATTGGAAATGATACCTTGGAAGGATGTAAAGCTAAGCAAATTGCTTCTGTTCCAAGAGCAAAAGACTACACAGGTTGTAAGTGGTGTGAATCCGCTTGTCCAACAAATTTCTTGAGTGTACGTATTTATTTATGGCATGAGACAATGCACAGTATGGGTCTAGATTATTGATCAATATGCAAAATAAAAAGCTTAAATCCATTTCATATTTTTTTTATCCACTGATAAAAACCCATACTTGAGATTTTGGATAAAGTATGGGTTTCTATCAGTGGAGATGCAAATTATCTTCTATAATGAGGGAATTATCTTGCCTCACTCAACTTTATTTGTTGGTTTTCCTATATCTGGGGTTCTTTAGTCCCATTATTTCCCCATCCATAGAAGGAGGGAATGATATGATTCAATGGTAAATGACCTCTATGGTATTTGTTCTCTAACTCCTTTTCATTATATATACAATTCCGTCCATTACCATGTCCAATTGATAAGTTATTGATTCCAATTGAAAGAATAGAAGAGTATAACTGACAGATCGTATTGATTTTTATTGGAGATAATGGGAATTGACGGATTTTCCATCGGACCTATTTGACAGGATTTGTTACCACATTGGCCATTTCAGTTGCTTGGCTAATTACTCAAAATCCTCGATCGTTACATTTACTGATGTTAGCAATATACAGTAGCCAATTAGGATCATTTTCTCCTCGGTATATTATACCTTTTCTCCTATGCGGGAACTGGAATAAATT